>CAHIKZ030001092.1:692500-755000 GCA_903632075.3 Acanthosepion pharaonis | reverse complement strand
AACAAAGAAAGATAAATCATCCTGAGAGACAAGGAAAAGAAAGATTCAACTTATTCTTAACTCAGTCCCTTGGACAAGACGAAAAATAAAAGAAAGAAAGGAAACCAAAAAGAAATGCATTTCACAGCAAGGAGAAGAGAAAAGATAAAAGATAAAAAGAAATGTAAAAGCGAAACATATAAGAAAAAGGAAGAGAAAAATAAAATAAAATACTTTTTTAAATAACAGGTAAGTCTTTTGTTTCTGCCGCCTGTTTTATCTTTGCTCATTTTACCCTTTTTTTCATTTGTAATTTCATGCAAGATTGGCACAAGGTCGTTTGTTAATATAATATTTACGTTTGTTTTGTCTCGTAATATTTATTTTGGTCCCATTGTTTGTTTTCATTAAAGTGAACATTGAAGTCAACACTCAGAGACGACAGACTGTTTCATGCTAGACGCAATCTTCAGGCCGTCCGTTGATTGTGTCCAGCATGAAACAGCCTGTCGCCTCTGAGTGTTGTTGTCAATGTTCACTTTTATATTTATATTTACATATGCTCTATCTCTGATATTAAATAAATATAGCACACATTAAAACTATATTTCTTCATATATATATATAAATATATATATATATACGTTATTTTTACATTATTTACATTATTCGGACTATTGTTCTCATCTTTGTCACCATATTTATCACAACGTTTCGGCCCAGTGAACGAAATAAAGGGTTCAGTTCAAAATTCCAACCACCTGAAGAAGGCCGGAGCGTACAAAGGCCGAAACGTTGTGATAAATATGGCGACAAAGATATGTTTAAATAAACAGTATTAGCAACATTTACCGGCCTGAAAGTATCCTCTGACTCGGAATCGAAATTGCATCCTACAAGGAACCGTTATGTAGCCTGACGTGCTATACAATTTAGCCACAGAGGAAGCGTCTGATCAGCAATTTCACATTAACATACGCTTCGAGCAGATATGAGCCTTCGAGAGAAATCATGGGAAATGTGTAGGTTAAAAACAGTAATTCGACCTTACTTTACTTATATAAGGAATTAATTTATTTTTAAACCGGTATTATTTCATATCAATTAAAAGTTATATAGAGAGTGGATACACATCCTTGTTTAGATGCCATGTTTTTGTTTACTTTCTTAAATAGATGGAATTACATCTACCGGCTTGAGTGTTGTAATAAAGGATACATGCCATCCGAAAGTGTTCAAATCTTCGTCTCTCTGTTTGGTTTTTCCCTGGTCTCACCTGGAATGCGTTAGACAACCCTCTGTAGTTGAGTAGTAATATTATCTTCTTTAAAAACAACGAAGGTATTTTCCGCAGTATAGTCCGCATTGTACATAACCCGTACTCCAGTTAATTCTGTACAAAATCTTTGTATAACTCGCACCGTCCTATAACCAGCGCCCCTTTCTTTGATATTCTAGTGTTAGGTATTGATAGTAGGACCTAGTAGTTTTTTTTTTAATATCAATAGAGAAATTGGGCACCTCGAGGTGATGTAATTGTTAGAAAGCCTGTGTTGCTAGGTCAAATAAGACTGGGTAGTAAGTTCGATCCTCACTGGGTGTCCCATACTTTCGGCCTTGCGCCACATCTAAGCCGGGCTTAGAAAATCACTATTGGGCATCTCGACGTGGTGTAATGGTTAGAAAGCTTGTCTTGCTAGATTAGTTACGACTGAGTAGTGAGTTCGATCCTCACTGGGTGCCCCATACTTTCGGCCTTGCGCCACATCTAAGCCAGGCTTAGAAAATCACTATGGGGCACCTCGACGTGGTGTAATGGTTAGGAAGCTTGTCTTGCTAGATCAATTACGACTGAGTAGTGAGTTCGATCCTCACTGGGTGTCCCATACTTTCGGCCTTGCACCACATCTAAGCCGGTCTTAGAAAATCACTATGGGGCACCTCGACGTGGTGTAATGGTTAGAAAGCTTGTCTTGCTAGATCAATTACGACTGAGTAGTGACTTCGATCCTCACTGGGTGTCCCATACTTTCGGCTTTGTGCCACATCTAAGCCGGGCTTAGAAAATCACTATATATATATTGAGAAATATAATTTTCTAATCTTACAAAAAAGATTTTATTTCATAAAAAAAAAACCCAGAGAATTCCGTCACTCACTTTCAAAACCGTTAAAATCTTCGGTGTCATCTTTGTAAATTTGTTTGTACAGTTCCGTGAAGGCTGGTGTAATTGTCTGAATATCCAATGTAGGAATCATCGTCACTGCTTGATGATATTGGTTGAGATTGCTGTAAAATCATAGCACAATTCTGATTTACGGAATCCATTCCTGATAGTGTTAACCATGTTCATCATAGACTATGAATATAGAATATAGGGCAGTACGTAAACTGTTCAATACTCTCGAGTCAGAGCTAACAGTCTAACTCTCTGCCTTCGGTCGGAGAGGAACCCGGACGAGGCTCCGCCAAAGGGCAGAGCTCGTTCGGAGTGGTTGACTGCCCCCTGAACCCGTTTATGCGGGTTCAAAGAGGGAATATTTTTGGCCGAGCCTACATTAAACCTGGCCTTGTGCGACATGTAACCCTCCTGGTGGGGGTAGCTAAATATCACTAAATATCACTCACGGCCAGCCTTTGATATAGAAGACTGTAGAATTACGGAACAGCTGCTGCTGTTGGTGGTATTGGCGATATAGTCAGATTCAGTAGCGTGTCTGACTTACAATGCCTCTTCGAACATCCAGTTAGGTTATTAGTTGAATGTCTTCCCTAAGGCTGGCAGTGCATATTCGGGAAAAACATGGCCGCCTTTATACACGTCGCATTGAATATTTTGAGCCTTCTGATTGGTTAACACTATAAAATGAGTCAACTCATATTGTCTGGCTCACTAGTATCCAAAAATTCCAACAGATAGTTGAGACCTTAATGTTCACCCAAGCTTCTAGTATCCATTTAGCTATCAGGCATATGTTACTGATAATACTTGAAAGTAAAATGTCGTAATTTGACGAAATACTATACAGAACCGAATATTCTATGTGCTGCTGCACTGATAAATTTATTTTAAATTAGTATTTGGCCACTCAAGATTCGAAGACAGTTCGTATATAACCAGCACCGTTATATAACCCGCACGCTAATCATTTCGAGATTAAAGTCACGGGTTATAATCTGGAAAATACGGTAAACAATTCTTCAGAAATATTTTCATACACAGAAGGGAAGACATTCAACTAATAACTTAACTGAATGTTCGAAGAGGCATTGTAAGTAATTATAACCGGGTACAAAGAAGCGGGTAGTTCACTGGGTGTTAGCCCCGCTCGCCGAATAGAGAAGCGAGTAACCAGCAGTTAGTAGGCATAGGAAAGAACTTACACCACAGACGGAGAATGAGAAGAGAAAATTCGTCTGGAAACCTTACGGCAAGGGTTTCAATCCCAAAGACACAAAAGGGGCCTTACTTACTCTGGGAAAGTTGCAATGGGTCAGAAGTAGGTCCGGGTGTCATCGTATCATCGTTGATGGCCGTATCAGCTCCAGTGGAGTAGCTGATTAAAAATACGACTTGATGCGAAGGTCGAGTTTTCTTCCCTTCTCCGGAGAGTAACCAGAACAGGACTTGTTGATCTTAAAACTGATTGACTATCTCATTGCATAGGTCAAGTGCAACACTGCAATTCTATTGGAAAGACGGGAGATGAATTTATTAAAACCTAAGGAAAATATTGATCTTAAGAACCACTCACCCGCGCGGTTGAGACCCTTACTCTACGTGGTCTGGATACCATAGGCTGGCCGATGATAACTGAAAGTCTGCAGTTGAAGAAAATGTAATATAAAGCAAGGATCTATCAGGTCTCGTGTTGTCATCTAATCGGCAACCATATTTTGTCAAATAAAAGCAAATTTGTGGACCAATTGAGGAGATATCATGAAGAGGAATAGAGAACATATATAAAAAAAAGTTAATAGAGAACTCGTAAATTGCGTTATGAAGAACGTATTTATTGCTTCTCAAATGTACATTTTATACAAACAAGGGCCCGTTATCTTAATCAAAATGTTCTGCTCACCTCTCTCAATTGTCCAAGAATGTAGACAATCGGAAAGGAAAACCAGAAGATGATTTCGATTCCTTTACAAAGGTTCTATCTACCACATAGTGTTACAGCGACTTTTCAGGTAAGTAGCGATTTTAGGGTGACCAGCAATACGTTGGTAAAGGGACATCAGTTTGGGGTAGCTGCTGAACATAGACTGGTTCTCCCTAAACATGTTCTCCATGCAACAGTAGAACATCATATCGCACCACATCATCTGGAAAAGAAAACACACACACATATATATATATATATATTTATTAAAGACATTTTATTATGTTTAACGTTGTTATTTTATAGATACAAGTATTTAAGCAAATTCTCTGTTTATGATAAACAGTATTAAATAACATTTACCGGCCATTTATCATAAACAGAGCATTTGCTTAAATACTTGTATCTATAAAATAACAACGTTAAACATAATAAAATGTCTTTAATAAATAAATTGTCGGACCTTGTCCATTTCTTAACATATATATATATATATATATATATATATATATATATATATATATATATATATTAGCAAATTGAAAAATTGGATTAAATCCGACTTCTGAATTTCGAATAAGGAACAAGCAGGAAAAATCTTCATAAATTATTATTCGTAGTAGGAATAATAATAATAATAATAATAAAGTGCCTCCATATTGATATGGCAGTCCCTGCTGACTGCAATGTATGTTTGAAAATATTCAAAAGGCTGTCAAAATACAAGAACCTTGAAATAGAAATTTCACAAAGGTGGCATATGGGAACATCAAAAATCCCTGTTGTATTTGGAGCCCTAGGAATGGTTGGAAAAGATTCCAGTAGACTAATTGAAGGGATTCCTGGAAGTCCATGCCTCACGGAGATACAAAAAATTGTTCTGACAAGTACAGCCCACACTTTACGAAGGGCTTTATCTATGTAATTTTTTTTTTTGGTCAGTGGAAAGTATCATGATGCCATTTCTAACCTTAGGTCCCTGGCGGGACCCGGAAAGAAATGTGTAAACACCAGAAATCAAAGAAAATAATAATAATAATAATATGTTGCATATGGGAACATCAACAATCCCTGTTGTAGTTGGAGCCCTAGGACTGGTTGGAAAAGGTTCCAGTAGACTAATTGAAGGGATTCCTGGATGACCATGCCTCAAAGAGATACAAAAATTGTTCTGACAAGTACAACCCACACTTTACGAAGGGCTTTATCTATGTAATTTTTTTATTTTTTTTGGTCAGTGGAAAGTGTCATGACGCCATTTCTAACCTTAGGTCCCTAGGCGGGACCCGGAAGATGCAAAATACTTAAGAAAGAAAGCAAAGGCAAAACGCAACCGATCAGATAACGATGGTAAGATAAACCGTTTCATGGTCAATACTCTGCTCGTATCAAACAAGTTGATGTAGACAAACTCCGTACCCACCAGTGCCGAAGTAGTGCAGAGATAAATGCTGAAACGGAAGGTTTTATTCTTGCTGCACAGGACCAATGCTTGCTAACTAGAAATTAACAGGCAAATATACTAATCACATGACCAGTCCATCTGAACCGTGACTGCATCAAAAAGGATTCGATACAATATATATATATATATGTGTGCGTGTGGGGCACCTCGAGGCGGTGTAATGGTTAGCAAGCTTGTCTCGCTAGAACAATTACAACTGAGGCGTGAGTTCGATCCTCACAGGGTGCCCCATACTTTCGGCCTTGTGCCACATCTGAGCTACACTTGGAAAATCACTATATATATATGTGTGTGTGTGTGTTTGTGTGAAAATATAGAAAATAGGAAAAAATAATAAAAACTTTTATAATCCATAGCCCAAATAAATAGTTTAAATACCCTACAAAAAAAGATAACCCTTTATGAAGTCGTCAAAAAACAAATCCCTTTCATAAAAAAAACTAAAATAAATAAATCTCCATAGACACGTAAGCCAGACTAGGCGAAAACATCTTCCGTTTCAAATTTAGACACCCCCACCTTACCCTGACTTGACATCTATGAAAGTAACTCTATACTGATACTTATTATTAACACCCAACACTCGCCTAACTATTTTGAACAATTCGCCCTGGCTGTCACCATGGAAATTTTGATTTTAATTATGAATATACTATAAAAACTCGTAAATTTCAGAAATAAGTTATTCCAAAAAATTTCGCTTGAAGATGGAACAGAGCTTACTTTAATTCAATTTAATTCAAATAATTATATTGAAGTTTTCGGTTCTTGTCTTGAAACATGAGACCTCTTATGTCGCGAGTTGGAATCATATTTTTAAATTAATAATTATATATATATATATATATATTATTCAAAGATATATTGTTAAATATATCAGACAACGAATGTCTATTATGTTTGATTATTAGCCGTTCTAAGCTTCATATAGTGGCTTTAGTTTCGTGAGAAAAAACAGACAAAAACTGTTCAACATTTGGATATTTTTTTTTGTATTATACTGTTCATTGATTTAAGCTTTCGGCTAACATTTTTTATTAATGCAGTCTTAAAAAATAATGGACACATGCCACAATGGATATAGGTGTTAGATCTAGTGACAGGACCGAAAGAGTGTGAGTTCAATACCCGGTTAAGGCAGTGAAGAACTTGGAGAGGGGAATTAACAAGAGATAACTGACAACATGGCACGTGGAACTAGAACAGTCTACCCCAGTGAGCGAAACAGTTCAATTCGACATTCCAACCACCTGAATAAGGCCGGAGCGTACAACGGCCGAATCGTTGTGATAAATATGGCCACAAAGATGAGGACAATAGTCCGAATAATCTAAATAGTGTACATAAGACCTCATCTCAGAAATATAGACAGATACTGAAAGGCCGAAACGTTATAATAAATATGGCGACAAAGTTGAGGACAATAGTCCGAATAATCTAAATAGTGTGTATAAGACCTCATCTCAGAAATATACACAGATACTGAAAGGCCGAAAAGTTGTAATAAATATGGAGACAAAGATGAGGACAATAGTCCGAATAATCTAAATAGTTTACATAAGACCTCATCTCAGAAATATAGACAGACAATTGCTAAATTTTTTTTTTAATTCTGTTTTAACGATTATTAGTTTGTTTACCAATAGAATTTTACTTACCATGTCTCCCATGAAATAGTGGCTTCCGCCATTGCGCATGCTCAGAGTCCTCTCCATGAAGGGCATGATCCTGTTGAAGGTGTTCATGTATCTCCAGTACATGTAGTTCTGAAAAATATAAATATATTTTCATTAACTGAACTCAATAAAATCAACAGGAGAAGAAGCTTCTAACAATGCTCCCGCCAACGATAAATAGGAAGACTTATAAAAAGAATCAAACAAAGGAGGAACATAAAATGAGAAGGAATAGTTTTATATCCAATTTTTTAAAGTTCCAACGAAGATTTTGAATTTTCTCGATGCCAGTGTCTCAGAATGACACTTAATGATGACAGTATTAAGTTGGCACCTGGTTATATCGCAAGATGAAGGTAGCACCCTGTTTCGCCAAAATTCAGTCCTTTGGTACTGAGACTGGAGTGACCCCACCACGGCGTAGGCCTGGGCGATGGCATATTGGAGGCCGTGCGCTGCCCAGACTACATGCCCCCTCCCTAGACCGTAAGGACTATGCAGGAGCGGCCAAAACGCGGCTAGTGAGCTACGTTGATATTTAATATGCGCTCGTACAAAGAAGGTGGCTGAGCTCCTATTTTCATCACAATTAACATAAAAGGTCAATAAGAAAAATTTCAAGCTTTATAATTACTCACTGGAATTCAGACCCCATTGTATTAAATCGAAAGTTTAATATCCATGGTTAGCAAAAATATATAACAATTTAAATCCTAATTTTTATGCCAGATCTGAGTGAGGCATTGTTCTTTTGTGCAATGGGAAGGAATGGTATGTCACAGTGGGGAGGAGGTTAAAGAAATTTCCGGTCAGCCTTGAACACGTATAGAATCGAATTTCTTGTTTCCTGTTTAGGAAGGGGTTCCCGAGTCTTTTCCTTTACTCTGGCCCCTATATTAGTGTTGCCGTGAATCCCTTGTGATGTACGCAGCCTGTGGCAACATCTTTCGATACTGAGGGTACGGGGTTGACAGTTCTCTGGTTGCTGCTCCCGACTAATAATAGCTCTCTTGCGTAGCATATTGAGCGGCTGCTCTGATCAACAGTTGCATAACTGTTATAGAGTAGTTTCACAGTGGAGGCTTGTATTTCACTAAGTCGGTCCTAAAAAGGTTCAACGTACAAAACGTTAGGAACTTAATATAATAGTTAATGACGCAGCAATCTAGTTGTGGTGGTTGATACTTTAATGTCCGACATCGACTGACAGACCAACTCACTGAGCGGTATTTAGTCACCCCCCACGAGGGCATCATGTGGCACAAGGCCGGTTTAACGTGGGATCTCCGAGCCCGTGGGCTCGGCCAAAAATATGCACTTTGAACGCGTATAAACGGGTTCAGGGTCGGTTTACCTCCCCGAAAGAGACTCCGCTCTTCGGCGTAGCCTCGTTCGGGTTCCTCCCCGCCCGAAGGCAGAGAGTTCAACGGGTCAGCCGGTCGTCCGACTTCAGACTGAACTCAGACCAACTCTCTGAGCGGTATTTAGTCACCCCCCACGAGGGCATCATGTGGCACAAGGCCGGTTTAACGTGGGATCTCCGAGCCCGTGGGCTCGGCCAAAAGTATGCCGTTTGAACCCGTATAAACGGGTTCAGGGTCGGTTTACCGCCCCGAAAGAGACTCCGCCCTTCAGCGTAGCCTCGTTCGGGTTCCTCCCCGCTCGAAAGCAGAGGGTTCAACCGGTCAGCCGGTCGTCCGACTTCAGACTGAACTCAGACCAACTCACTGAGCTCGCTGGCGACTGCTACAACTACTACTTATTATATGTGGGAGAGTCTATTAACAATAGAATAGGTATGTTCCAGTATAACAATAACATTGCGGTTCTTGTAGTGCCATGTCGCGCATGGAAGGGTGTCCCTGCACGCATTTCCGATGGTCAGCCCCGAGGCTACATTATGTTGCAGGCTGCGCCAGCTCCTTTCTGTCCATATCACATGCGATGACCGTCAGCTACTATTACTTTAGGCCTTTCGCTTTTATTCTTTCCTCAAGCACGCCTCTTTACTCTTGTTCTCTATCCTCTGTAACCCCTTGCGTGCTAGTGGCACTCCCACCTTGTCATGGGTAAAAAGATTAAGGAGACAACACTCGCGTCATATACATGAATGCAGTGTAAATTCATTTCATTTCTTGCGCCACTCAAACATCTGAAATTTATTGTATGTGGCTCTGACTTTAAGCAGTTTGGCCACGCATGATATGGATCATTACATTTGAGTCCAGCTTGACTGCCGGAGTTGCTGGAAAGTTGCCACCCAGGCTAATTAGTAGGACTTTTACAGGGTACTATGGGTAAATTGTCGCCATTTTATATCTTTAATTTGGCGCATGCGCTTTCTATTTTTATTTTGTCGAGTGCACAGTATGGTAGAGACACTTAGGCAGCGTCTTTGAGAAGAAGGAACACCATGATGCAAGTCATCCCGCCAGAAATTTGGAAACGACATGTTGTACTACTTGGCATTCGCACCGGAAGCTCCAATACTAACATTTCAAAATAGTTGGGTGTCAATCTGAGGGCAGCAAAGAGAAGTTTGAAAGAGTTCGATGAGTCAAATGGTGATTACAAAAAGGTAGGAAGATCAATTCATGATTATATGCAGAAAAGATTACGGTTAGACCTCATTTTTTTTGTTTTGTTTGAGCGGTACTATACACAAGAATATAACATACTGGGGGTTTTAAAATGATTTCGTCTCAAATTCAGTATCATCCGAATTGTGTATTTATATATGTTTGCAAATTAGTATGTATATTTTAATTCAATGATAATCCTAAAAATACTTACGGCCGTATCATGTCGAAACATTAGTTCCCATACGATCATCGAAGCTACATAGAACCAAACGGAAATTTCTGGTTTTTGCCCCCACCCCGAAAGATTTTTAGCTCAATTATGGAACTTATTCTTGTTATTCACACATAAGAGGAAGATTAAAACAAAACTTTCACATTTGTAATTTTTTAAAATAGGTTTTTATGTCTACAATGCCTGGTCTTCAGAGAAGAGTCCAAATTCATGAAAGCTTAAATTTTAACCCATTTTTTGGGGGGATTTAGTAACAATGAAAACATAGAAGTAGTGGTCTAGATAATGATTTTCAGATCTGAGATGAAAACCTATGTTGAAAAAACATACAATGTGTTCAGAAAGTTATTGCACAGTTTTCTAATCATATTTTCTATTTCATATTTTACCCATTATGGTTTTAACGACTGAATAACGTGTATTTCTGGTCGAACACCTGTTTCAGGAAGGTGGGTGATACACAGATTTGAGTCAACATGTTTTTTGCTGATAAATTTTCAGATACACCTGTTCCACATTGCAATGCAGCTCGAAGCCTTGTGGACGATACCAGAAGCTATGGAAGGCCAGCAAAGGCCATCATAGTGTTACAGGTTTTTGTGTATATATATATATATATATATATATAACTAGTGAGCCAGTCAAAATGACTTGACTCACTTTATATTCCACCAATAGAAGGTTAACCAATCAGAAGACGTAGAACATTCAATACGTCGTGTATAAAGGCGGCCATTTTGTTTACTCTACCCGAATGTCCAGTCCAGTTTGTCAGGCGAAGAGAAACAGAAGGACGAACTACGCTCTGCTACTTTTACCAAAATATCCACTGCTAACCTGAACAACGCTTTCCTACTGTCTTCGAAATATTCACTACTAACCTCTGGATTCTATACTCGAAGACAACCGTCATCATGAACAACACATAGGAAAAACTGTTGGATATATTAAATAATAGTTTCAGATTATTATTTTTTATGACAGTGTATTTGGCTCAGTTCTTCTGAGGCTGACCTTGGGGCCAGATGCTAGACAAACTAAAGATGTCGCTTTCGATTGACCGTGCCGAATTTGGGAATGTTAGATTTAGAAAAAATGTTTTCGAGGAGTTAAGTTTTACACGTCAAAGTGATCAAATGTGGTTATTTCGTGTTTCGGGGAACTTGCTCTCCATTGCGGGTGATAGAGTTACCTCATTGGTTAGTTAGAAGATGTACACGTCAACGTGTTTAATAAAATAGATAAGTTTAAAATCTCATTTTGCCTCTGAATAAATCAACTAACGATCACCCGACCGGGACAAGACGGCTATGCAGGTATGGAATCGACCCCATCAACCAATAGACTAACCCTAACCGAGAACGAAGTGAGTATAAAATAGATATTTCTGCCAGCATACAGCAGAGTGCAAGGAAATCATTACGAAAATTAACGCATTAAAATTAATAAGTAAATATTAATCATCGACGCATTACTACAAAAAAAAAAAAACAAAAAAAAAAACAGTTTTACAAAGATTCCAACACAACACAAACGGGATTGTTTGTTCTAAAAGTGTTTTCTAAAAAACTGTATTTCAGATTTTGAGAAAAGTTTTCACGTGTGGAAATCTTTAAACATTTTTATTTTTTAAGCGATCATTTTCTGGGTATTATCTTTCTAGAAATATAAGAAATAGGGACTAAAAATTTTATTTTAATTACTAGCCATGGACTTCCGGTTAGTAATACTATTAGTAAAAAAATCAGTTAGCAAGGTCGATTTTACTATCTTTAAACTACAATCTTCCATGATTCTCTCACGTACATTCATATCTTCTCATATCGACCTTGCTAACCTAACGCTCCTCTGTGGCCGAATCGGTTAAAGCACGTCAGGCTAAATAACGGTTCCGTATAGGATAAGGGTTCGATTCCTGTCGGAAGACGAATATTTTCTATGAATGTTTCTCGGACATTCAGACCGGTAAATATTGTTTAATACTGTTTATTATAAACAGAGCATTTGCTTAAATATTTGTATCTATAAAAAAGAATGTATATACATAAAAATGTCTTAAAACAACTGTCGGACTTTACCATTTCATAATAAAAATATTATTGTTATGAATTAAGGTTTATCGAATGCATTATTCTTTTGTTATATAAATTTGTATTTTTACATTGATTTGAAAGTTTCTATAATTTCGGTTTTATAATTATTTTCTCTCCATTAATTATCTGACATACCTCTCTCTCTCTCTGTCTTCCATCAGCATGGCTGATGCTAACCTCCAGGAAAGTGACTTCTTGCGCCTTATCGGGCAAACGTTCTCAGACATGTAGTGGAAAGACTATATTGAATCTATTGCTAGGTCAGCTGCTAAGAAAGTTAGTTCACTGTGTTAGGCGAAACATTTTTTATCTCCGGAATCTATCTTGCATATCTATAGGTTTACCATTCGTCCATGCTTAGAATCTTGCTGGCATATATGGTCTGATGACACTATTTAACTTGACAACCTTGATAAGATCAAAAGAAAGAATAAGCAATATTATTGGTCTTGATCTGACAGCTCGGCTTCAGTCACTTTTCCACCGCCGTAAGGTTGCCTCTCTCTGTCTTTTCTATAAATACTTTCATGGTAATTGTACGGATGAACTCTTCGCACTGTTACGTAGACCTTATGAATTTAAGCGCAGTACTAGACTAACATCGAGATCTCATCAATCCTCAGTTGAGCTGGCTAGATGCAGCCGTAGGTTCTATGCTAATAGTTTCTTTTCTCGCACTTCTCGCTTGTGGAACTCCCTTCTGGCACCATGCTTCCCAGCCAACTTTCATCTGCAAAAATTTAAATGCAATGTCAATCTCTACCTACTGCCCTCCTGATTACTATTTCCTCTTCCCGCTCATAAATAATGTTTCTGTTCCTAATTCTTCTATGTAACCCCTTGTGTCTTAGTGGCTTTACTGCCTTGCTTATGCAAGTCTCTTCCGCCTCCATGCTTTCTAGCGGGCTTTAATCTTCAAATATTTAAATGTAATTTCAATCGCTATCTACTTTCCTCCTGATTACTCTTTCCACTTCCTGCTCATTATTAATGTTACTGTTATTAATTCTTCCACGCCCTGTAACCTTTGTGTCTTAGTGGCTTTACTGCCTTGCTTATGGAACTTTCCATCTCTTCAAATATTTAAATGCGATATCAATCGCTATCTTCTGTCCTACTCTTTCCTCTCATCATTATTATTTCTGTTCCTAATTTTTCCACACCCTGCAATCCCTTGCGTCTTAGTGGCTTTACTTCCTTGCTTGGGCTGATACCGATTAAAAAAGAAATGCGATCCACGGGTGCTTCCTGATTAAGCTTAAAATTATAATTATGGCGGTTTTGCTGAGTAATTATCAAAGACTTGAAATCTGGGAATTTGATTTTTTTTTTTAAATTTCAGAGGCGAAAAGAACACTTACGTCATAGCTGGAGTTCATCATCTCACCACTTCCCATATTCGAACACATCATTCCGCTTTGATTCCAGTTGTACTGAAAGAATAAAGATGTTAGATCGTGAGTGATAACGATAAAGAATGAGTGAGAGTGTGAGTGTGAGTGAAATGATTTGTTGGGTGAGTGATAGTGTGAGTTTGTTCGTCGTAGAATCTCATGTAACCGTCGAAGTATTATGCTCATGTAATCGTGCATGATTTCATAGAAGCAGTCTTACTTTACAACCGTCTTAGCTAATATCTTTTAAGAGTCTATATTGAAATGATTAATATCATTTCAATATAGCCTCTTTGCCTAACAATTTGTATAGATAGTGTGTTGAAAGATATTTATTAAATGTTGAGCAAATCCAAAATAACTGACTCACCCTGAAGCGTCCGTTTTTCCATTGGTAGTACCTCTTGTAATCGTGCATGATTTCATAGAAGCAGTCATTATTTACAAAGCACTCGACACTCGTCTTAGCTAATGTCTTTTAGTCTTAATGATTATTTTACAATAGCCTCTTTGCTTATTCATGTCTATAGATAGTGTGCTGAAAGATGTAAATATGAAATGTTAATCCTATTCAAAATATCTGACTCACCCTGAAGCGTCCGTTCTTCCAGTGGTAGTACCTCATGTAATCGTGCATGATTTCATACATACAATCGCTGATGTAGTCACACCTCATCATGTCCATGCTAGTCCTGGGGTAGAATCCTGTATAAACAATGAGGCATATTTTATTAGAAATATATATTTGAGGGAATACTAAAAAATTTGTGAAGAGAACCACATTGGAAAGTTTGTTAAAAGACCAAACATCAAAGATTTATTTCAGCATGTCGTTATGGTAAATTTAAGGACCACCCCACTCGAATACATAGCGAACTCTTCCAAAAATATAATATACTTCGCTGAAACATTAATTGGTGAATATTATCTGATTTAAAGTATAATTAATCTGATTTGAAACAAATATTATTTAAAATATCGCAGAATTATCAGGTCATCCCATAAGTTCTTTCCGAATTTTGAATAAAGAAAACTAGTGACTAAATGTTACATTTAATTACAGATTCAATCAACAATGTATTTTCCCTGATTATCTATGACTTCCTTCCATCAATTAACAAGCTTACTAATTCCATTACTGTAAAATTCTTTTGGCTTTGATTCGAAGAACTCACAAATGTCAGTTTTAACCTCTTCCTCTGTGACAAAAGCTGTTTCTTCCAAATGATTCTGTAAGCTACGAAACAAATGGTAGTCTGAAGGAGCAAGATCGGGAGAATAAGGTGGATGAGGAATTTTCTCCCAACCACGTTCTTCGATCTTTTGTGACGTGATTCTTGCTGTGTGGGGTCGCGCATTGTCCTGATGAAACATCACCTCTTTTTGATTTACTAGAGCAGGTCTTTTCTTCAAAGCTTGGTTCAAACGCTCTAATTGCTGACAGTATATTTGAGCATTAATTGTTGCATTAGGTGGTAAGAATTTAAAGTGGATTATTCCTTGGTGATCCCACCAGATTGAAAGAAGAACCTTTTGCCCATGAAGTTCCCTTCTCGGCTGTGGCTGGAGTCCTTCCCCTTTACCAAGCCACTGTCTACGATGCTTAACATTTCGATAAAAGATCCATTTTTTGTCGCCAGTCACAAGTCTATCCAAAAAAGGTGAAACAAGTTGGCGAGAATGGAGAGAAGAGCAGATGTCAACTCGGGATTTGAGGTTGTTTTCAGACAATTCATGAGGCACCCATTTTCCAAATTTAGGAACTTTTCCAAGTTGTTGAAGATGACGATGAACAGTTGCATGGTTTGAACTGAGAACCACTGTCAATTCCTCAACTGATAAAGCGGGATTTTCTTCAAGGGCTGCTTCAAGAAGTTTTTCATCAAACTCAACTGGGCGTCCGGTTCGATCTTCATCTTCAAGGGTGAAATCTCCACCTCTGAATTTTGCAAACCATCTTCTGCAAGTTCTTTCCTCTCCATAAACTGAGTGAATGTTTCTAGCCGCTTCGGCTGCTGAGTTTCCTTTCTTGAACTCAGAAAGCATTATATGCCTCAAATGATTCTTGGGTACTTCCATGTTAGCAGAGTTTTAATCAAACAAAATTTAATTTTATTGTTCTCTGAAATAAAATTTGATCAGTTTAAATGCATCTAAACATAAAAATAATGTTCAGCTCCATTAGACATTATAAAATACTCTTTAAATTTCATTCATTTTAACAGAAAGTTAAATTCGGACAGAACTTATGGGATGACCTGATACATTTTTAACCCGATGGTAGCTGTTTGTTTATAAAGCTGACGCGTTGACAATGTGATAACAGACTTAATGATGTTCTACGGGAACTTTAGCTATAAAACATAATTGAAGCGCATTTTTATATAATTTTTAAGAACTCAGTAATCTTAAAAATCAAAGGAAAATTTTCTCTTATATATAAAAACAGTTAAAAGCTTTTCTAATTATATATATATATATTCATTCATTTCTGTAGTTCACTGCTGCCAACAAGTAGAAATTTTTTTCTCCTGATGATGGCCATGTTGGCCGAAACGAGTCGAGGAATCTAATTGAAATAATAATAATAATAATAATAATAATAATAACGAAAGCATATTAATCTACAACCCAGTGTGCTTGAAGATTTTAATTTTTTAATATTTTTATTGTTCAATATATATATATATATATATATATATATATATACTGTGCTGACTGTACTGATGCGGCATTCACCCTGGGCGGATTGAACCGGCTTCTTCCTATTATGAGAAGAAGATTCTTGGGATAAATTACAGAAGTAGGGTACCCAGGCCTACTCGGATATAAAAAATGAAAATTTATTATGCAGAAATTTTTGAAGAATCAAATCATTACTTTTTTTGCGTCAAAAAGCACCACCATTTTACCGAAAATCTGCTCTGAAACGTAAAATTAAATATAAAAAGAAACTAATATATATATATATATATATATATATATATTAGTTTCTTTTGCATATTTAATTTTAAGTTTCAGAGCAGCTGAATATATATATATATATATATATATATATATATATATATATATATATATATATATATATTTTCTTTTTTTTGCATATTTAATTTTAAGTTTCAGAGCAACTCTTCGGTAAATGGTGGTGCTTTTGACGCAAAAAAGTAATGATTTGATTCTTCAAAAATTTCTGCATGATATAAATATTCATGGCGTGTAATTTCTCGAAATTTCATAAAATTAATTTACGTTGCGGATATCAGATATAAAAAAAATAATTCTACCAAGATTTTCTAAAAAAAGAAATTTCGAAAATAATTTAATTAGTTACGGAATAATTCTTGAAAGTTTAATTTACATCCGACAAATTATTTGATTTTTGTAAGAATTTTCAAATCAATCCGTTTTTTTACTGCAACAATGACGCTAAAATTTTCTATACTAATCTTTGGTTACCACGCTGTCTAAAGAAAAACAAGATTTTTAAGCAAAATTTCGAACGTGCTTTTTAAGGTTAAATGAATTAAATAATCCAAAATACTTTCTTCTTAGTAATAATATAAAGATTTTGAAGATAAAACACTGTTGGTTTTGAAGATAAAACACTGTTGGTTTAGGGCACTTTTGATGATAATATGCTCTTTATCAGCGAATTAGTGGAGGGCATGTAAAATCTGATATTCGGAGGACAGATTAACAGGAAAAGAAGGACAGATTAAACCAATGTGTAGCGTATTTGATGAGATTAAGTCAATGTATGGTAGGAGAAATAAGAAAAAGACAGACTTTATTAATAGGTAAAAGGGACAGGAAGACATTGAGGTCCAAGATCGACTAACGTCCTGAATCAACGAGAGAGATTTAAACACCAATTCATTTTTATATTTTACTCACCATATTCGCGGGCCAAATACCTGCAAATGGCCATAGTTTCAGGCATCATGTAGCCATTGTCCATTTGAAGACATGGCAGGTACATACAGGGGAAATCTGGAAGACAAAATAATGAAGTGTATGGTTCAAGTTTAATTACCAGCATTCATTTGATTTTAACATTATTTCATTTTCACAAAATAATGCATCGACACTATAATAGTTCATTCACCGGTGTGTATGTGGATTAAAGTAAAAAAAAAACTGAAAAAAAAAAAACACTACCATATTTAAACACATTAAATCACATATGATCGGATTATCCAAAGAAAAAAATGGATTACGTTAATCCTCATAAGAAAACGATATATAAACTTTTTAAACTATTTACATTATTCGGATAAATTATTGTAATATTCACACAATAAGTGATTATGACAATAAAGATGAAGACAACAGTTCTATCAATGTAAATAGTGTAAATAGTTACAATACCTCATCTGAGAAATAGAGACAGATGTTGAAGGTGAATATGGCAATAAAGATGAGGACAACAGTCCAAACAATGTAAATAGTGTAAATAGTTACAATACCTCATCTGAGAAATAGACAGATGTTGAAGGTGAATATGGCAATAAAGATGAGGATAACAGTCCAAACAATGTAAATAGTGTAAATAGTTACAATACCTCATCTGAGAAATAGAGACAGATGTTGAAGGTGAATATGGCAATAAAGATGAGGATAACAGTCCAAACAATGTAAATAGTGTAAATAGTTACAATACCTCATCTGAGAAATAGACAGATGTTGAAGGTGAATATGGCAATAAAGATGAGGATAACAGTCCAAACAATGTAAATAGTGTAAATAGTTACAATACCTCATCTGAGAAATAGACAGATGTTGAAGGTGAATATGGCAATAAAGATGAGGATAACAGTCCAAACAATGTAAATAGTGTAAATAGTTACAATACCTCATCTGAGAAATAGAGACAGATGTTGAAGGTGAATATGGCAATAAAGATGAGGATAACAGTCCAAACAATGTAAATAATGTAAATAGTTACAATACCTCATCTGAGAAATAGAGACAGATGTTGAAGGTGAATATGGTAATAAAGATGAGGATAACAGTCCAAACAATGTAAATAGTGTAAATAGTTACAATACCTCATCTGAGAAAATAGAGACAGATGTTGAAGGTGAATATGGCAATAAAGATGAGGACAACAGTCCAAACAATGTAAATAGTGTAAATAGTTACAATACCTCATCTGAGAAATAGACAGATGTTGAAGGTGAATATGGCAATAAAGATGAGGATAACAGTCCAAACAATGTAAATAGTGTAAATAGTTACAATACCTCATCTGAGAAATAGAGACAGATGTTGAAGGTGAATATGGCAATAAAGATGAGGATAACAGTCCAAACAATGTAAATAGTGTAAATAGTTACAATACCTCATCTGAGAAATAGAGACAGATGTTGAAGGTGAATATGGCAATAAAGATGAGGATAACAGTTCAAACAATGTAAATAGTGTAAATAGTTACAATACCTCATCTGAGAAATAGAGACAGATGTTGAAGGTGAATATGGCAATAAAGATGAGGATAACAGTCCAAACAATGTAAATAATGTAAATAGTTACAATACCTCATCTGAGAAATAGAGACAGATGTTGAAGGTGAATAT
Organism: Acanthosepion pharaonis; assembly: GCA_903632075.3. NCBI lineage: Eukaryota > Metazoa > Mollusca > Cephalopoda > Sepiida > Sepiidae > Acanthosepion > Acanthosepion pharaonis. The sequence goes on along the minus strand of CAHIKZ030001092.1, from coordinate 735,899 downwards.
GGCAATAAAGATGAGGATAACAGTCCAAACAATGTAAATAGTGTAAATAGTTACAATACCTCATCTGAGAAATAGAGACAGATGTTGAAGGTGAATATGGCAATAAAGATGAGGATAACAGTTCAAACAATGTAAATAGTGTAAATAGTTACAATACCTCATCTGAGAAATAGAGACAGATGTTGAAGGTGAATATGGCAATAAAGATGAGGATAACAGTCCAAACAATGTAAATAGTGTAAATAGTTACAATACCTCATCTGAGAAATAGAGACAGATGTTGAAGGTGAATATGGCAATAAAGATGAGGATAACAGTCCAAACAATGTAAATAATGTAAATAGTTACAATACCTCATCTGAGAAATAGAGACAGATGTTGAAGGTGAATATGGCAATAAAGATGAGGACAACAGTCCAAACAATGTAAATAGTGTAAATAGTTACAATACCTCATCTGAGAAATAGAGACAGATGTTGAAGGTGAATGTGGCAATAAATATGAGGATAACAGTCCAAACAATGTAAATAGTGTAAATAGTTACAATACCTCATCTGAGAAATAGAGACAGATGTTGAAGGTGAATATGGCAATAAAGATGAGGATAACAGTCCAAACAATGTAAATAGTGTAAATAGTTACAATACCTCATCTGAGAAATAGAGACAGATGTTGAAGGTGAATATGGCAATAAAGATGAGGATAACAGTCCAAACAATGTAAATAATGTAAATAGTTACAATACCTCATCTGAGAAATAGAGACAGATGTTGAAGGTGAATATGGCAATAAAGATGAGGATAACAGTTCAAACAATGTAAATAATGTGTAAATAGTTACAATACCTCATCTGAGAAATAGAGACAGATGTTGAAGGTGAATATGGCAATAAAGATGAGGATAACAGTTCAAACAATGTAAATAGTGTAAATAGTTACAATACCTCATCTGAGAAATAGAGACAGATGTTGAAGGTGAATATGGCAATAAAGATGAGGATAACAGTCCAAACAATGTAAATAAAAATAGTTACAATACCTCATCTGAGAATAGAGACAGATGTTGAAGGTGAATATGGCAATAAAGATGAGGATAACAGTCCAAACAATGTAAATAATGTAAATAGTTACAATACCTCATCTGAAAATAGAGACAGATGTTGAAGGTGAATATGGCAATAAAGATGAGGATAACAGTCCAAACAATGTAAATAATGTAAATAGTTACAATACCTCATCTGAGAAATAGAGACAGATGTTGAAGGTGAATATGGCAATAAAGATGAGGATAACAGTCCAAACAATGTAAAATAGTGTAAATAGTTACAATACCTCATCTGAGAAATAGAGACAGATGTTGAAGGTGAATATGGCAATAAAGATGAGGATAACAGTCCAAACAATGTAAATAGTGTAAATAGTTACAATACCTCATCTGAGAAATAGAGACAGATGTTGAAGGTGAATATGGCAATAAAGATGAGGATAACAGTCCAAACAATGTAAATAGTGTAAATAGTTACAATACCTCATCTGAGAAATAGAGACAGATGTTGAAGGTGAATATGGCAATAAAGATGAGGATAACAGTCCAAACAATGTAAATAATGTAAATAGTTACAATACCTCATCTGAGAAATAGAGACAGATGTTGAAGGTGAATATGGCAATAAAGATGAGGATAACAGTCCAAACAATGTAAATAATGTAAATAGTTACAATACCTCATCTGAGAAATAGAGACAGATGTTGAAGGTGAATATGGCAATAAAGATGAGGATAACAGTCCAAACAATGTAAATAGTGTAAATAGTTACAATACCTCATCTGAGAAATAGAGACAGATGTTGAAGGTGAATATGGCAATAAAGATGAGGATAACAGTCCAAACAATGTAAATAGTGTAAATAGTTACAATACCTCATCTGAGAAATAGAGACAGATGTTGAAGGTGAATATGGCAATAAAGATGAGGATAACAGTCCAAACAATGTAAATAGTGTAAATAGTTACAATACCTCATCTGAGAAATAGAGACAGATGTTGAAGGTGAATATGGCAATAAAGATGAGGATAACAGTCCAAACAATGTAAATAGTGTAAATAGTTACAATACCTCATCTGAGAAATAGAGACAGATGTTGAAGGTGAATATGGCAATAAAGATGAGGATAACAGTCCAAACAATGTAAATAGTGTAAATAGTTACAATACCTCATCTGAGAAATAGAGACAGATGTTGAAGGTGAATATGGCAATAAAGATGAGGATAACAGTCCAAACAATGTAAATAGTGTAAATAGTTACAATACCTCATCTGAGAAATAGAGACAGATGTTGAAGGTGAATATAATGGAGATAACAAAACAATAAATATGAGGACAACAGTCCAAACAATGTAAATAGTGTAAATAGTTACAATACCTCATCTGAGAAATAGAGACAGATGTTGAAGGTGAATATGGCAATAAAGATGAGGATAACAGTCCAAACAATGTAAATAGTGTAAATAGTTACAATACCTCATCTGAGAAATAGAGACAGATGTTGAAGGTGAATATGGCAATAAAGATGAGGATAACAGTCCAAACAATGTAAATAGTGTAAATAGTTACAATACCTCATCTGAGAAATAGAGACAGATGTTGAAGGTGAATATGGCAATAAAGATGAGGATAACAGTCCAAACAATGTAAATAGTGTAAATAGTTACAATACCTCATCTGAGAAATAGAGACAGATGTTGAAGGTGAATATGGCAATAAAGATGAGGATAACAGTCCAAACAATGTAAATAGTGTAAATAGTTACAATACCTCATCTGAGAAATAGAGACAGATGTTGAAGGTGAATATGGCAATAAAGATGAGGATAACAGTCCAAACAATGTAAATAATGTAAATAGTTACAATACTCATCTGAGAAATAGAGACAGATGTTGAAGGTGAATATGGCAATAAATATGAGGACAACAGTCCAAAATAATGTAAATAGTGTAAATAGTTACAATACCTCATCTGAGAAATAGAGACAGATGTTGAAGGTGAATATGGCAATAAAGATGAGGATAACAGTCCAAACAATGTAAATAATGTAAATAGTTACAATACCTCATCTGAGAAATAGAGACAGATGTTGAAGGTGAATATGGCAATAAAGATGAGGATAACAGTCCAAACAATGTAAATAGTGTAAATAGTTACAATACCTCATCTCAGAAATAGAGACAGATGTTGAAGGTGAATATGGCAATAAAGATGAGGACAACAGTCCAAACAATGTAAATAGTGTAAATAGTTACAATACCTTATCTCAGAAATAAAGACAGATGTTGAAGGTGAATATGGCAATAAAGATGAGGATAACAGTCCAAACAATGTAAATAGTGTAAATAGTTAAATACCTCATCTGAGAAATAGAGACAGATGTTGAAGGTGAATATGGCAATAAAGATGAGGATAACAGTCCAAACAATGTAAATAGTGTAAATAGTTACAATACCTCATCTCAGAAATAGAGACAGATGTTGAAGGTGAATATGGCAATAAAGATGAGGATAACAGTCCAAACAATGTAAATAGTGTAAATAGTTACAATACCTCATCTCAGAAATAGAGACAGATGTTGAAGGTGAATATGGCAATAAAGATGAGGACAACAGTCCAAACAATGTAAATAGTGTAAATAGTTACAATACCTTATCTCAGAAATAAAGACAGATGTTGAAGGTGAATATGGCAATAAAGATGAGGATAACAGTCCAAACAATGTAAATAGTGTAAATAGTTAAATACCTCATCTGAGAAATAGAGACAGATGTTGAAGGTGAATATGGCAATAAAGATGAGGATAACAGTCCAAACAATGTAAATAGTGTAAATAGTTACAATACCTCATCTGAGAAATAGAGACAGATGTTGAAGGTGAATATGGCAAAAAGATGAGGATAACAGTCCAAACAATGTAAATAGTGTAAATAGTTACAATATCTCATCTCAGAAATAGAGACAGATGTTGAAGGTGAATATGGTAATAAAGATGAGGACAACAGTCCAAACAATGTAAATAGTGTAAATAGTTAAATACCTTATCTCAGAAATAAAGACAGATGTTGAAGGTGAATATGGCAATAAAGATGAGGATAACAGTCCAAACAATGTAAATAGTGTAAATAGTTAAATACCTCATCTGAGAAATAGAGACAGATGTTGAAGGTGAATATGGCAATAAAGATGAGGACAACAGTCCAAACAATGTAAATAGTGTAAATAGTTACAATACCTTATCTCAGAAATAAAGACAGATGTTGAAGGTGAATATGGCAATAAAGATGAGGATAACAGTCCAAACAATGTAAATAGTGTAAATAGTTACAATACCTTATCTCAGAAATAAAGACAGATGTTGAAGGTGAATATGGCAATAAAGATGAGGATAACAGTCCAAACAATGTAAATAGTGTAAATAGTTAAATACCTCATCTGAGAAATAGAGACAGATGTTGAAGGTGAATATGGCAATAAAGATGAGGATAACAGTCCAAACAATGTAAATAGTGTAAATAGTTACAATACCTCATCTGAGAAATAGAGACAGATGTTGAAGGTGAATGTGGCAATAAATATGAGGACAACAGTCCAAACAATGTAAATAGTGTAAATAGTTACAATACCTCATCTGAGAAATAGAGACAGATGTTGAAGGTGAATATGGCAATAAAGATGAGGATAACAGTCCAAACAATGTAAATAGTGTAAATAGTTAAATACCTCATCTGAGAAATAGAGACAGATGTTGAAGGTGAATATGGCAATAAAGATGAGGACAACAGTTCAAACAATGTAAATAGTTACAATACCTCATCTCAGAAATAGAGACAGACACTGAGGACAGTAACGTAAAACGGCCAAAACCTCGTGAATATGGCAATAAAGATGAGGGCAACTGCCCTATCAATGTAAATAGTGTATTTATAATTCCTCATATTAAAAATAGAAACAGATCAAAATTTTGGAAAATAAAGCATAATATATTTTTATAAAAATCCACATTACATCCCAAAAACTTTGCGGCTTCTCTCTTCTTTTTAATCTTGGGACTACCCATACGGATTACCAAGTTTTTCATAACTTAACTATATATATATATATATATATATATATATATATATATATATATATATATATATATATATAAAAAAAATAGACCACTTTAAGTACCATTATAATAATTTATTTCACCAGAGTCCTTTTAAAGGACGCCGGATCATCAGATAGCACTTCCAAAAATGAAATGAAACGAAAAATGAAATTAAAATTGATGGGTAGTGTAAGTTTTTGTAATTTAAGAGACATGGTAGATTTTAGGGAGGGATTAATTTCATATCTCTCTCAATCATACTTAGTATTGGGGGAAGAGGAGTGACCAGACCTTAAGTTAACTGTCTAAATAGGTCAAGGCCTGGTCACTCCTCCTTTCATTTTTTTCGTTTCATTTCATTTTTGGAAGTGCTATCTGATGATCCGGCGTCGTTTAAAAGGGCTCTGGTGAAATAAATTATTATAATGGAACCTTAATGTGGTCTGTTTTTGTTTTTTTTAAATATTAGCTCTGGATTTACATTGAGCTCTCAGGATTTCATCCTCATTGGGATTACCCATACGGATTACCAAGTTCTTCATAACTTATATATATATATATATATATATATATATATATATATATATATATATATATATTGTCTCACATGACATAGTGAACCAACTTTCTTAGCAGCTGACCTAGCAATGGATTTAATATAGTCTTTTCACTTCATGTCAGCTGAGAACATTAGCCTGAGAAGGCACAATATTCTAAGTATGGACGAATGGTAGACTTATAGATATGTAAGATAGATTCTGGAGAGAAAAATTGTCTCACACGACACAGTGAACCAACTTTCTTAGCAGCTGACCTAGCAATGGATTTAATATAGTCTTTTCACTTCATGTCAGCTGAGAACATTAGCCCGAGAAGGCACAATATTCTAAGTATGGACGAATGGTAGACTTATAGATATGTAAGATAGATTCTGGAGAGAAAAATTGTCTCACACGACACAGTGAACCAACTTTCTTAGCAGCTGACCTAGCAATGGATTTAATATAGTCTTTTCACTTCATGTCAGCTGAGAACGTTAGCCCGAGAACGCACAATATTCTAAGCATGGACGAATGGTAGACTTATAGATATGTAAGATAGATTCTGGAGAGAAAAATTGTCTCGTCCGACACAGTGAACCAACTTTCTTAGCAGCTGACCTAGCAATGGATTTAATGTAGACTTTTCACTTCATGTCAGCTGAGAATCTTGAATGGAATGTATTGGTTCATCAGTATCTCCAAACTTTGAACAATTTTGCCAATATAATCAGCTTCGCACTGACATCATAATCATGTTCAAAATATAGAAAGTAGGTTCTTACCATTCCTGCAACGATCCCAATCAGAGAATTCATATCTCTTGTCCATATACTTGACGCCAGCCATATGAAACATCATGCGGATAACCTCAGCACGGCCGCGGCCATTGAAGTAGTGGAGAGTGTAGTTAGGCATTGTTTATTCTTGCTTCTAACTTTAGGTAAAGTCAAGAGCGCCAGAAAAAGGACAAACTGTTGGTCAAGTACTTCGATTGAGGCCGAAAAATAAACTCTCTCGTATTTATAGCAAAGACTGGCACAAATTCTAGTTTTAGATTCAGTAGGCTTGGTACCAATGATCAACCCAAGGTTAGCTATTAAATATTCCCCGGTCGATGGCTAAGGTATAATTCTAATTGTCCGTAATTCACTGCAAGAGTACATGACCCAAAAGCACAATGATTAATTAATGCTCTGTTTTCTGGCCACAGAGGTTAAAATAAAAACGATTCCCTTTATTTGAAGTGAAGATAATTCTATCCTCTGTTTTCGTCCGGTCTTTCGGAAAAAAGCACTATTTGTCTGAAGAACAATTAAAAGAGAAAACAAAAAATAACAATGATTCCTTGTTTCAAAATATTTAAAGCGATGCGTTCATTAGCTGTCCGTAAGATAGATCCTGATCAATTTCTTAAAAGTAAATGTCCTCAAGGAGTGTCTTTTTGGTTGATACAACAGGCAACGTTCCGTTTATAACAAACACTAGATTTCCTATTCAAATAATTGCCTACTTAGCACGAATAATAACAAAAACAATCTCTTGTTTTGAAAATACTAACACAGAAGAGGTTTTAACAAATTATATTCATTAGGCTATCTTCTCACGTAATAAGTTCAAATATCACAGTGAACCCTTTGTACGCTGATCGACTGACGGTCATATGTTAAAAAAACACCTGTTCTCGTACGATCAGCGAAGTTAAGCAAGATAGGTGACTGCTTAGGAAGAACTGGTGATAAAATGTAGGTTGGTGTAACGGATAATGCCTCCGGTTTGAAAAAAATAAAGTCCTGTCTTAACTGTGAAACCTTCCTGTGTTAATTGGGTTACGGCAACATTACGTTGAAACAGTGGTTCTCTTACGATCATCAAAGTTAAGCAATGTCAGTAGCTAGATGGGTAACCGCTTGGGAAATCAAGATGCGGTAATCTAAGCTCTGTGGTTGGTGTAATGGGTAACGGCACAGAATTGGGATCGGAGAGCCGAGTTCCAAATCCTATCGAGTTCGTTAGATTCAATTACACGCAATTAAGCTTGGGAAAGGTATGAATCCACCTCTTACCCCCCCAGCTATGGGTTAATTACTAAGACTTGTATCAGTAAATCAGTATTTTATTCCAAAGTGTTATTAAAATCTAAAAATATATTCTGTCATTTAATAAGACAGTAAACCGTAAAAAAAACCGTGCGTTAATCAAAACTGAATTTAATCAGGATCCACATGAAACAAGTTCGAATCTGGTGGTGTAATGGATAGCGGCTCGGAATGAGGAATCGGAGAGCGGAGTTCGAATTCCAGTCGAATCCATTACATTCACTTACGTGCTAATACCCTTGGGAAAAGTATGATTGTTCTTCTTCTCTCCTCAGCTATGGGTAAATAGCAGGGACAGACTGGGTTCTATGGCCTTGGATGGCAACTGGTCTACCAAAGAAATGTCAATCTACTGCGGGAAAAAATATGCATCGTCAGTCATGTATCGAAAGATACATGATCGCCAATGCGTGTATCACGCATGGCACATACCTGACTGAATAATCATACTCATATATGCTTATTCATCTCTGAGATAATGATATATATATATATATATATATATATATATATATATATATATATATATATATCTCCGGTTGAATAAGACTGACGGAACTTTGTCAGTTGAAATAGATCTATATTAGATTTAGATTTTGTAGTGCACTTTATATATCCAACTTATTCGCAATGATTATTCTCCCCCGGTTAGCGATTTGCAAAAAAACAACATAGTTTACAAATTCAAGTGCCCTTTGGGAAATTGTATCTCCAACGAATTAAATAATATTTATGTTGGTCACACCACAAACTCGCTTTCATGACGCTTGACACTTCATTTGAATGATAATTCTAACATTTTTAGGCATTTAAAACAACATACCTGGCCGTATACACAATTCCGTAAATTCCTTGTAGAAAACAGAACTATAATTAAACATGAAAACAATAGACAAAAACTAAAAATCCTTGAAGCATTATACATCAAACAGTTGAAACCTAACCTGAACAAAATAAACTATGAAATCTCCACAAATATCCTTAAATGTCTATAATTGGTAACAGAAGCCATTGGTTTATACCAACGGCTTCCCATACTTAATACTTCTCGAATTCACTCTCGCGTGGGTTTGTGTGACGTCATGAACTGCAGTGCGATTTTCGCTTCCAGCGTCTTATATGCACGAGTTTATCGTTGCTTGGAAATCATCCATGTAAACAATCACAGACTATCATCACCTTCTTGTCCGTGTATTGCATAATATATTGTACTGTAATTTGTCATCTTTGATAATGGCTAATGTAAGCCGAAAGCTTAGATTGCATTAAAAAATATGGATCAATATTGTGATTTTCTTTCTTCGTTTAATGATAATGTTATTAAGCTTATCAGACGTTATGGAAAGAATTTACATAAAATAAATAGACAACACTTGTCTATATTATTTAATGAAATATGTATGAATGCTGTCTAAATACACACACAACATATATATATATATATATATGTGTGTGTGTGTGTGTGTATCGTGCGAATTTATAGAAGCACCAACATAGTATATTTAGTCTGATGTACTTCTGAAGGACGAAACGCATCACAAGTAAACGTTTATATATTTTGTCATACAATTTCCCTATTATTCATCTAAAAAAAGTTTCTTTATTTCCATGGAAAATGTCTTAAAAAAATTAAATACAAAGAATATGATTATTTATCATTTCAGATTTTACTTGACATATTCAAAAACTCCATTCAAATTATAATTCATTCTAAAGATTCAATTGAATTCCAGCAAAATATTTTAGTCTTGTAATGTGCCTTCTCTCCTCATTTTCTATCTATATATAAAATTATGTGACTTCCGTTAGTCCGTCACACTCTTTAAGTAGCTTTACACTAACCGATCGAACACAAATTTTAGGGAGAATTACAAACAGGTAAGGTGTCACAAAGTACAGTTAGTTTTATGAGAGGTGTGTAGCTTAGTACAATAAATTGTCTTTAATTTTTTTTAGAAAAGTTAAGTTTTATTATTTAACGTAAAAATACTCCCACTATTTTAAAAACAATTTAATGATTAAAATAACAAATATTATTTAATAAAAATGCATATTGTTTTCGTATAACTTTTCTTGAAGTTTTTATATATGCAAGAGTCAACTTTCCAGTTCGCCATGCCTCTGAAAGAACTATAAACAAATCACAAGGTCAAACGTTTCAAAAAGTTGGAATCATGACCAGTTAAGAATTTATTCGTCGCTGTTAAAAAGGAAAAAAAGAAATCTTTTGAAAAAATGTTGTTCACCATAAAGTCCGAGAAAATTAAATTAAAGAAATTATTACACGGCGAAGTAGGATTTTTGTCAAAGTATTTTCGAAAACAAATCAGCTTATTCAAGTTTTATCGAATGGTTTTCGAAATTGAATGAACCATTTGAGTTTGTAAATCTCGACAAAAATATTAGCGAAAACTTCAACAATATTAAATATTGTGAGGATTTTAATAGCGTTAGCATGTTGCCAAAAAAATCTATCTATCTATAAAATTCTGTAGCGTCTGTCACACCCTCTACAATGATACATTGACCGATAGAAACCAGAAATTACCAACAGGTAACCGAATACAAAGTACAGTCAGTTTTACTAGGGTGGCCAGGTTAGATCCCCAATATTAAAAAAGAAAATAATTATTTAATAAAAATGCAATATTCTTTTTTACATATCTTTTCTTTTAATTTTTTATATAAACAAGAATCCATTTTTCCAGCTCGCTTTGCGTTTGCGATAACTATTAACAAATCACAAGACAAAATGCTTCAAAAAGTTGGGATTTGGCTCCAGAAAGAAATATTTACGCATGACCAGTTGCGTGTAGCTCGCTCAAGAGTAAGAAATTCTAAGAATTTATTCTCCGATGAAAAAAAGGAAAAAAAATAATTTTTCGTAAAATATTGTTTAACATGAAATCCTATAAAATTAAATTTAAGAAATTATTAAAACGCGAAGTAGGGTTTTTATTAAAATATTTTTCCAAAGAAAATCAGCTTCTTCAAATTTCATCGATTGGTATGCGAAATTGAACGAAACGTAGAGTTTGTAAATCTTGACAAAAATGTTAGCGATAACTTCAACAATATTAAACACTGTGAGAATTTCAACAGCGTTAGCATATTGCCAAAAAATCTAGTATAAAAAATTGTAAAGATATGGTTAAGATATAAATGTTTAATGAGTGTGAAATTTCAGTATTATTAATTCTTAGCTATAATTGGCTTACGGCAACGTCAAATTGAAAAAAAAATGGCTACCGTACATAAGCAAACCCGAACCTCTATCGAGATGAATGACCTCTTAGGAACAACAGATGCTGTAATCTTGGGTGTTCAGGTGGTGTAATGGATAATGGCTTGAAATTGTTCCAATTCCCGTTGGGTTCCTTAAATTCACATTGGGAAAGGTATGAATGCACATCTTCTCGTCCCAGCTATATTTTCTGGCTTTAAATAACCTGCAAAGGGTTGATAAGTCGTAAAAAACAAATCAATCAACCAATGAAATATTTAATAGTTTAATTTATTTATAGCCCCTGTAATATAAATGTATAGAAACTACTGTGTCTACAAAGTGAGGGACCAGTTTATATTTTGAATGTAATATAGAATTAATCGCCCACTCTATATGCACATTATAATTTTCAAAATTAGCGGTGAAAGCGAAATGTTTTGTAATTATAGTTACATCAAATGCGAAATTTAAAAATTTAAAAAAAACAAAAAAAACATACCATTCCATTATTAACTCTGCGTTAACCACCTCGGAAATGAATAGCCTCCTATATATATATATATATATATATATATATATATATATATATATATATATATATATATATATGAAGGAACGGTGGAGTAATGTACTGCGTCTCGGATTGAGGAATCGGCGAACCTAGATGGAATTCCAGTAGAATTACTTACATGCTAATACACTTGGGAAAGGCATAAATTCATCTCTACTTCCACAAGCTCTACGTAAATAGCAGGGCAGATTAGGTTCTATAGCCTTGGTTGGCATCCGGTCTCGGTGAAGGACAACTCTGTATTCAAAACCTGTGAAGGGTATTTGTACAAATTCTGTATTTGGCTCTTCCAAAAGGTGTGGTTGGTTTTGCAAAAGCCTTCGCTACGATAATCAAATGATATGTGCGGCCAGTCTGACTGTTGGATCTAAGAACAGAACTGATTTTCTCTTATACGTTGAAAACGATGGGAGAATCCAATATGTGTATATATATATATATATATATATACTAGCAGTAGAGATCGGCGTTGCCCGGGGATGTAACAGTAAGAGATAGATCAAGTATCGACCATCATAAAGACTGAAAAATAAAATTGACAAAGATTATTGTTTAAGGTTGACGGACACGCATGTCTTAATTAGTTTTTTTTTTTGGTTTTGTTTTATTTTTTTTTGACGAATTGGTCAAACCCAAACTCAAACAAAAACATTGTTTTCAATCGTTATGAGTCTACTGATTGAATAGAATTTTATTATAAACAATTGTCTTGTAAATGGAATTTTTAAAGCATTCTGAATGTAAAAATAAAGAAAAAAGTGTGCAAGACAACACTACCTGCCAAAAAAAGTGAAGTTTTGTTGAAATCGGTTGAAAAATGTAGGAAATCCGATCCCATATATAAATGAACACACACACACACACACACACGCAAACAACCTGGGTTTCATAATAAGTATAACTCGATATGAGTTGTCCCCCTTTCATTATCGTGATGCCTCTTAATCGTGTTTTCAAATTGATTTCATGCAAAAATACTTGTGTTTTTCCAATTTTTGGCACTGTCAGAACCACCGCAAGGTAATTTTATGTAGCCCTGTGAAGTTTTGTTGAAATCGGTTGAAAAATGTAGGAAATCCGATCCAATATATAAACGAACAGACACACACACACACACACAATCTGCATTTTATAATAAGTATGATATATATATATATATATATGAAGAAATGTAGTCTTAAGATGTGCTATATTTATGGGATAAAGTGCTCAATATCAGAGATAGATCGTGTGTAAATATGAAAGTGAACATAGAAGTCAACACTTAGAGGCGACAGTCCGTTTCATGCTAGACGCAATCGTTAGTGGCCTGACGATTTCGTCTAGTATGAAACAGTGTTGACTTCTATGTACACTATATATATATATATATATATATATATATATATATATATATATATATATATATATATATCCAGGATCCTTTCAAACTTATTCAAGAAGATCTCGCCCTCCCTATCCTTATAACTTTCTGTCGTGGATTAACAAGTTGTCTCACAGGTTTTATGTACGATCAAATTTTGAAGACATTTTTTCTCTGCTCTTAGCTGAAACTCCTCTTTGACATACTAAATGTCGTATGAATTGAGTTGGATCTTTTCTAATTGATCTCTTTAGCTATAATTTGAAATGATGATCCCTCTTCTGGTTGTGACCTTCTGATCCAGTTTTCCTATCTACTGTTTCCTCTGTTTTAAACTCATTCACCATTCTCTTGCTTCTTCAATGAACTTTGAAAATGCAAGCCAGAGTATGAATTTTGGTACCATTACTGAAGGCGCGAATGATCTTTTTCCTCACACCATTTCTCATTTGGGAAGACAGTGGATTTGATACAAAATAATTTTAATCTGCTCATTTTTTAGCCGAATAATCCAAAGACAAATGGTGTCAACGTTACTAAACGTCTTATCTGAAAATGTGTCAAAAGGAAACTTAATTACTTTCGTGGCTTTTTTTTTTTTAGATATTACACATTGCGATAGATAAGTATGGTTTACACGATTCGGACAATTTTGCTGTTACACTCATTATATCAACATTTGAAAGAAACACCGAACATCATATAATTAAAATAATAATTTTCTAAATTTACATCTTTTCTAGATTATCCTGGTATGTGTCTGCCTTGTCTGAGATGGACGGTGGCATGAGGATGCCTGAGACCATGGCCATTTGCAGGTACCTGGCCCGTGAATTCAGTAAGTTGGGTCATAATACACAAATTAATACAAGAGTCGTCATTAACTAAAAAATATATATATATATGTATATATATATATATATATATATATATATATATATATATATATATATATATATATATATTATTATCATATATATATATATATATATATATATATATATATATATATATATATACATATATATATATATATATATATATATATATATATATATATACATATATATATACATATATATATATATATACATATATATATATATATATATATATATATATATTACGATAATGAACAGATATGATGTGAAAGGCTTATAAATTTAACATATTTTGCATATATTAGAAATTATTATACTTGATGAAAAAATTCTGATATTTATTTCTTTTTGCCTTGTTTAATTTTCAGCCTTTAAGTACATTTGACATCTCAAGCAGCTTTCGTTGTATAAGATATGTGTCTAACTGTAATCATTATTCTATGTTGTCTATAACGTATCTTATGTTAATGTATATATGCAAGTATGTATGTATGTGTTAAGTAGGCATTATTTATGTTTGGAGGTTATCCACATCTTTATTTGGGGACGTTTATGCAGTCATAAATGTAACAAAACCTCTTTTACTTCTTGATTTCAAAGTTTAATGCAATATTCAAGAGATGATTACATAATAATTTGCTAAAGTTCCGCTGGGCAACATCGACCAGTAACAAGTTTTGTTTCGGCTTGTTTTGTTTCGGTGCATTACAGACAAGTTTAAAGGTTTGTCCTAAAGTAGGTCTCTCTTATGTTCGTAGATGCGGGCGTTTAGATTTCTAGATGTTTCGCCTATGTAGTTTTATTGATATGCATTTTTTCTTGTTTTCACATTTAAATACAATATTCAACAGGTAATTACACAACAATTTGCAAATATTCAGCTGAGTAACATGGACAAGGAACAAGTAACGTAAACAAATCTTTCAATCGTCATTTGGAGAGCTACAGGTGCATTCACACCAATTATTATTTTTCGTAATAGTGTTAAACCGCAGCATCTCTGTTTATAAAAGACAGGATGTGTGTGTGTGTGTGTGTGTGTGTGTGTGTGTGTGTGTGTGTGTGTGTGTGTGTGTGTGTAACGAATGCACGGCCGCAATTTTCGACGGATTTGCACCAAAATTTTACATGCACATGCTCCAAGTTAGCGGGAAGGCCAAGACCGGCTTTGCATTTCACAACTCCCATCCATAGTGGAAATAATCGATTTTTTTCATGCTTCTACGGCAGTTTTCATGTAGTTTGCGGCCATTTTTTACTGGCCAGAGTGAGAGCCAATAGCTGGCTGCCAAGAATAGGCAGGAAGATTCTATTGGCCAGCGTGAGAGCCAACAGCTGACTGACACTAATGTTAACTAGCATGCTAACATGCAAAAAAAATCGATAGCTGCATTCGTCACAAGTGGGAAAAATTTAAATCTGCATGGCACTTTACTCCAATTGGCTCATTCGCTTGCTTAAACTCAACGTTGATTCTGATTCCGCAGAACTGGGTTTGGCGTGAAAAAGTATTTGTTGTTAACATTCTTTTTTCATTCGGTTTTTCCAGTTACGAGTCCTTTTTAAAGCTGATCGTTTTGTGTTCATTTTGTTTAGTTCTTTTTTGTAACAGATTTAATGTTTAGTTTAGAGCTTAGAAAAAATTCGCAGTGTGAGATAGGCAAGAAGTAAGGCATGTAAACATCAGCACGGAAAAGGGCACTCCTTTAAAGGCAAGGAAGGGCAAACAGATTTTAAGTCAAGTGATAGCGATTGCTGTATGAATCGTACAATTTTTGAATCAAGCACGGGCAACGCCGGGCCATGCTGCTAGTTTAAGATAACATACAAACTTTATTTTTCAGTAGCATACATTATACATTACTTGTTTTGGTAGTGGGCAGTGCTAAGCAAGAAAACATTTAAGATGCCATAATTTTGTAGTGTATCGGCACTGGTAAGTAGGCTAGTATGTTTGCGCCATGGATCGCGGTAGGCTAACAACTGCTTCGGTATAGTAACTATCGATGTAAATATTTCTAGTTGAAACCATTCACATTATAATGCTGTACGACATTTTATAAATGTAATAAAGCTACTTTTATTTTCTGATTTCTCATTAAAATGCAATATTCAAGAGAAAATTACACACCAATCATTATGTCTCATAATAGATTTAAATAACAACATTTAGGTTAACATAGAATCTATATTTCTAATTGAAATCCATTACCATTGTAGTGTTAAAAAAACAATAACATTTAATATAACATGCAAACTTTATTTTTCAATAACATACATTATACATTTTTTGCGATGTTAAATATATTGTGTCACATCTAAGCTACGCTTAGCAAACCGCTACGTCAAAAATCGATTGGGCGTCTATATTATCAATCCGATTGATAATATGAAGATGAAAAGGGGTAACTATCCTTGCTTTATTGACTAATAAAAAGTAATTAATGATAAAACTGTGCAATTTTAATTATTTTTATCGGTTAAAATGTATGTCTTTTTAAATACATTTTTGGAATTTACGTATAAAAAGCGCTTCTAAAGTGAGCGCCGAGTAGAACACTTTGGGAATTACGACTAGTGAGTTCACTCCTCATTGGGTGCTCAATACTATTGGCCTTGTGTCACATCTAAGCTACGCTTAGTAAACCGCTACATCAAAAATCGATTCCGTTTCCGAAAAGAGATATGTTTCAGGTCCTGGAATAACGTTTTGAAAATTTTCTATTTTAATTCTTTCGGTCGGTAATTCCATGAGAACCATATATTTCCATTTATAAGGCAACCTTTAAATCTTAAAAATTACCCCCCTCAATAGGGGTTCGTTTAATACAAGAGTTACAAAAAGCTAACCTTAAATCCTCTGGTGTATCAACACAGGTAAGTAGGCTTGTATGATTGCGACATGGTTCGCGGTAGGCTAACAGCTGCCTCGGTATAGTAACAACTGATGTAAATATTTCTACATGAAACAATTCACATTAGGATACTGTACGTTAGTTATAAATGTAATAAAGCTACTTTTATTTCCTGATTTCTCATTAAAATGCAATATTCAAGAGACGATTACAGAACAATTTGCAAAAGTTCCGCTGAGCAACACGTACAAGTAACAAGTAACGTAAACAAACCTTTATTTCTCATAGTAGTGTTAATTAGCAACATTTAACATACAATCCATATTTCTAATTAAAATCCATTATTATTGGGGGTGTTAAATAAAAACAACGTTTATTATAACAGTCAAACTTTAATTTTCAATAACACACATTATACGGTATTTATTTTTGCGGTGTGAAACAATATGTTGGGTAGAAAGACAACCGGCCTTCTCTACACTAATTGTTGAAAATAAACTCGTCCATTCCCTATATTTAGGAACATTTGCTCATCAGAATAAATTGGGTTGTAGCGTTGAGTCGTAAGCATTGCCCCACTGAACTACGGTATTCGCTATTATTGTAATGGTTTAGTGTATAATTATCAGGCGTTTTTTAAACAATATTTATTTTTATTCGCCTACAAAAGCACCTGGTAATTATGCACTAACTCACTAGTTAGATATTAATAAACTGATATTTAGCCGAGAGAGGCTGAGATAGATAGATAGATAGATAGATAGATAGATAGATAGATAGATAGATGTTAGCTGAGTGCGTTAGATAGATAGATAGATAGATAGATAGATAGATAGATAGATAGATAGATAGATAGATAGATATGAATAGACTGAATACATATATATACATAGACTAAGCAGGTGAATAGATATTGAGATGGTGCATAGTTATCAAGCGTTTTTCAACAATATTTATTAGGAAAAAAGAAACATAACAATACAACAATAACATTTCTAAATAATTATTCCGTGGCGTGTGATTATCGACACGCATTTTTATAACCTGAAAATAAAATAGTATTTTTATTAAAAAAAGGTAAACAAAACAGCAATTTTTATTAACAGATAAATCGCAGATAAAAAACGCCTGATAATTATGCACCAAGCCAGCATTATAAATCCATGTCCCTCATGGGATTAAACCTTTTCTTCACTCATCTTTCGTTGTTGATTTCTAGACCTGCGGCTGCGTTCACACCTATCATTATTTCTCATAGCAGTGTTAAATAGCAACATTTAAAATAACATACAATTTAATCCTTTCACGAAAAGTGATATGCTTCAGGTCCTGGAATAATGTTTTGAAAAAAATTATTTTAACTCTTTGTATCGGTAATTGAGATAACATACAAACTTTATTTTTCAATAACATACATTATACGGTATTTTTTCGTTGTAAAGTAACAAGATATTTAAGATGGGATAAAATCTCTCATTACTGAATACACAGCTTTTATTTTCATTCGTACGTGTTGCAAGAATAAAATCGTTTATGCCTTCATCTACAAATATGTTTTACATAAAGGGTAAAAGTATATTTTCTAGATATATAATTCGTAGATCATAAAATGTATCGTTGGTAATTTTACTATAAAAATGTATTTTTGTATATTGTAGTTTTGCATTGATTGTCATTTTCTGATAAAAAAATTACTGTTGGTCGTTTTATTATAAAAATGTACTGTGGATTATTGTTTGAGGCGGGGTCACTACTTAGCCATAACAGCTAGAGTGGGCTCAGGAACAACAGCAATTCAGAGGTGGTTCCATGTTCTTCAAAACCTTCAAGCTTTGTTGCCGGATGTAATTTATCATCATACCCAGGACAAGATAACCAAAAAGCATGATACAAACCTGTATGCTTAAAAAATAGAAAAGTATCACTAATAATCACTTCAGTAAATACTCATGATGTTCTAGATGTAAGGCTTAAATCTTTGTATACTTTTAATATTTGAACATCGAGTAGTAATCTCATCAATCTTTCCTTCCTTTGTTTTCTTTACTCTCTCCAGAGCAGTTTGCTTGGCAGACGGGCAAGACATCATTATCATTTGTGTATGGCAAAATCAAAGAGCACGGCCTTAAAATTCTTTTTATTTCAGTGTTAATATTTTTTATTTGTTACATCTCATCACAGGGTTTTTTTATCCTAGCAGGAAGAATGTGAGGGGGGGGCTTGATTTTCAGTGTTTACTGGGGAAAACATCAAAACGAATCTGCAATGTTATCAGTCCTGACCTAACATCTTGACTTCGTTCACCGTCCCAGCATCATAACGTACCTTCTTATCGCCTTTTCGCGGTAATTGTTGTGATGGCCTTTGCTCTTTAATAACTCAATAATAAAAGAACATAATCCAGGATGACAGAAGATGGTGATTGGTGTTGCATTTAAATTTTTGAGGATTGTAATTGGCTGGGAAGCAAGAAATCAGAAGGGAGTTATTGTTATTTTCATAAAGATTCATGCAAATACTTTATATTATTTAATTCCTTTTGATTTGGTAACGATACAGGTAAGCAAAACATTTGTAATAACATCCTGCTTTCTTCTATACCCTTAGGGATCATTATCGTTGACTTAACGGCTAATGGCGTCCGATGCGATCCTTCTTTTTAGGTTGTCTTATATTATAATTGTCAGATAAAATCACGAAAATTTACCCAGATTTTGGGTCTCGTCTCATCCATAGGTCGCATTATACGGGTATATATATATATATATATATATATATATATATATATATATATATATATATATATATATATATATATATATATATATATATATATATATATATATATATATATATATATATATATATATCTATATATATATATATATATATATATATATATATATATATATATATATATATATATATATATATATATCTACATATATATATATATATATATATATATATACATATATATATATATCCCCGTATAATGCGACCTCGGACATTTGCACAGTTTTTACACACTCTTTGTGCAGAAAAGAAAGCTCGTGTTCGAACACAAGAAAAATTAAATAAAAAGCTTAAGCGTAGTCTGTCGTTTTTAATGAAACAGACATATATATATATATATATATATATATATATATATATATATATATATATATATATATATATAAAAAGACAAAAAGAAACTTTTTTTTTTCTTTCGTCCTATGGTGAACTATATCAAGGAAAATATAAGTATTTTATTTCGTGACATGAATTTATAAACAGATGTAAAAATATCGTCAGGTGTCAAAATTTAGAAATTGAAGAAGGATCAAAAAGGCTAAGTGTGAAAGTCAAGATAAACTATTTGACGATACGAATTTAATGCTTAATAAGTGAAAGTAAGTAAATATTATTATTTATATGGTGTTAAATTGTTTTTATTTATTTTCTTATGTGTTTATATTTATTTACTTTTTTTAATTATTAATGTAATTATTGTTATTTTATTTTAATTTAATAAATTGTGTATGCATTTATTTCTTTTAAATAATAGGTTTTGGTACAGCCATTTTTTTTTAATTAAAAAAAAATGGATGATGACTTGGGAAAAGAGTATTTTTTTAGGAAAGGAGATATTTGAGAAAACCCAGCTCACAGATTAACAATTTGGCAAGACTCAATTGCAGCATTCTCAAAAACTTACCTGAGTAAGTTATTCTCTCTTTTAATAAGTATAGCGTTCTTTAGATTTTACATATATATTTTATTTATATCTGAATCCACACACACACACACACATATATATATATATATATATATATATATATATATATATATATATATATATATATATAGGTACCTCGAATTATTCGGAAGGTTTAAATGAATAGGTACCTGCATTTATTCGGAAGGTTTAAATGAATATTCACAAATTTTCTTAAATTTTGCTTTAATCGAAAGGTAAAGGATTAAATTTTCTAATTCCAGCAAGCAAAATACTGTGGTAAATTTCAAGTGCAAATTCGAATAATTTTTAGTCGTTTCATTTTATTTTTCAGAAAAATTAATTGAAATGGCCATTTTGACATATTCGTAAAAAAAAGTTAATTCTTGGTTCTAAAAATCTTGCAAACATAAAATGTATATTTCTGAAACGTTATTTGCTGAAAATTGGCAATTTTAAAGTTACATTAAACTGTCCTGCAACAAAAATTACTTACTTATAGTATAAAATGTTGTATACAAACACTTCTTAACCAAGGGGTTTGCTGATCTCACGTCGATATATTGATAGCCTAAGCTGTTGACGGGTTAAGTATGGTGTACTAGAATTGACATAAATTTAAGAATTTAGGTAGTTAATCTGATGTTTGAAGATGCTTTCGGAAACTAAACTAAAATTTAAAATACTATACAAATTTCTTAAATTAATAACATTTTATAAATTATTGTGTTACCTCTATAATTGTATTTTATTAATTTTCTCAATTATTAAATTAAACATTTAATTAGTGTTGTAATTGAGTGATCAAAAACAACTGTAGAAAACCGGAATTGGTTTATCAAGTTTATTACTCCTTGGTACAGGGAAACATAATGGAGAATAGATATTAGAAAAGAGAATGTTTAGCCGTGAATGACTAACTGTTTTCAGCAAAGGCTAATGTTGCTACTTCTCCTCTTGCTACTCCTCTTGATGTAGGAGTAATTTTATATCTTTCGTCCGAGGTGCCGAGTCCAAATTTGTAGGGCAATATTCTCCCTCACAACACTGAAATAATATGATAATTTAATTTAATAACTGAGATAATATAATAAATAAATGTATTAATTCTTATATTATCACAGTTATTACATTTTTAATTTAATAACTGAGAATATATATATATATATATATATATATATATATATATATAATATAAATGGAATATGCATACACCTGTGTTCCCCCTCACTGGAATATGATTTGCTGGTGTCCGTTATAAATACAGACGGACGTGTAGGTACGTTCAGAGTTTAAGTCTATGAGGACGCCCATTGGACTACGCCATTGGCTAATCCTATTGGACTACACCTATTACCTGCGACTACGACGAGTACCAGTCGATTACTGCTAACGTTTACTACTTGGTTACAGTAGCCAAACCCACTTAGCTACTTCGATCTAATATATCCCTTTCCGGGACATATCATATATATATATATATATATATGTGTGTGTGTGTGTGTGTGTGTGTGTGTGTGAGGGTGTGTATACATTTTGTGTGTATTTAAGCGGTAAATGTTCTTTAAGGAAAATACTACTAAAACGACAAACATTTTGCGTCGATTAATTTTACAGATCAACTTTTTAAAATTATGAATAATCCTTCTCAAACACGGAGGGAATTCCGCCAGAAATTGCCCGTAACTCATTTCAGGAGACAAAGCAGAAATTAAAAAGCTTTATATTTTCTTAAGTCGTCGTAATCAAATAGAGAAAATTGATGATTTGTACCACGCGACAGGAGGAAGTCTTGCGAGGCATTCGTCTTTCTCATCAGGATCTGATCCGATCATTTGAGCATCAGCTCAAGATGAAGATTAGAACTTATAGAAAACGCTTGCATTCGACAATCTTCAGCGAAAGGTGAGTGACTGAGGCGAGCTTGGTTCGTTTGGCTAGCCTTGATTTTCTCTTTTAGGTCAAGCCAACGTCACATCGGGGTGGTTTCCTGTGGAGCCCTCCCCTTGGTTAGGTTAGAAAAGCTTTTGTGTACCTAGTTAATGGGAGTAAGTGTTGTTCCCGGCCTGTCCCCGGCCACATCTTTAGTTATGATCCAGGTTGAGATTCTCAACCTCCCCAGTTTGTTTTGGCCCCTTTTATCTATATTGGGTCAGCTTTATATTTTCCTATGCCCGTATGATTTTTTATCCTTTTCCGAGAGCGCCTCTTTTGTCCAATGGGCAGAATACAGCGGCCTTTCTGTTTTGAGGGTTGGACGGGCCTTACTAACATCAGTTATGTTTAATTTGATTTGTGTTAATATTTTAGTTTGTTATTGGGTTCATCTCCCTCCTCTCTCATTTTTTTTATCACAGATTTTTATATATATTTTAGTGTCATTAAATTTTTATGTCACTGGGCGCATTTTGTAGGTCTCCCTAGAGAAAATGTGGTATTGTGGTGTATGGAGGATTGGTTGGTGACGGACGAGTTCTTGTGGTGAATGTGGAAATTGTAATGTATGAATGGGTCGTGAATCGAATTAGCTAGGTATAGGATAGTTAGTTAAGACCAGCCTCAACCCCCTCCCCCTTTTCGGCCTTGTGACATAATTGTATTTTTTTATAATAAATATTAAGAAAATTGGTGAATTTCGAGTGTTGTGACGTGGGCAAAGAGTATTGTAACGTAAGTTTTATTTGTATTTATTTATATACCGTTTTCCTTGAAGTGCAGGGCTGAGGTGTGCGCCTCGTATGTCTTTTCCTATCATCCTTTACTGGTTGGCAGTACTCCCTCTTTACAGAGACCGTAGGAAGGCGATCGAGAGCTTGCTCCTAATCCTCTTGTGGTGTGGTGAGAAGTATCAGCTCTACAAAGAAGTATGTTTCCAGCGTTCGTGTCATGGTCTGGGTGGGGGTAGTGAGGTGTTGTGGTGCTTGCAATGCACAGTTGGGGATACATTGACACGCCTCGATATTGACTTTCCCATGTCGTGCGTTTACAGAAGACTCAATCTAGGGTTAGGGACGCCTTCCCTAGACTTCCCATCACTCCTCCCGTTTCTAGGGCTGGACGCCGTCTTAGGCCTCGGAAACAGTCGAGTTTCTTCGGAGAGTGTCAAGCGGCCCTACCGGCAATTCGCCGGTCCACTGGCTTTTCACGGCCTAGGAGACTATTGCATCGAGAATTAGTGGAAAGGGTCACGAAGGATACTCTCTGTGGACTACTCGGCTTGTCAACGACCGAGTTGCGTTCTTTCTGGTCTTGGGCCTCAGCGGCAGGTTATCTCAACCTTCCTGAGTTTTCGCTTACCTGGCGATTGTTTTGCAATGGACTGTCTCTCAATGACGTACGGTTCAGAGGGTGCTGGGCGGATTTGCTCGACCGTCAGATAAAAGACAGAAACATATTCAACACATTACTGGATAGGAAAACTTTTAAAGTTTGTTATGTTAAGGTTGAGTGTGTGTGTGTGTGTGTATTTAGGCAGCAGTCCTTCTTTTATGCAAGCTTCATTAAGTATGATAGACAAAATGATTTGATTAAGTTTTTTTTATATAATTTCGCATACAATCTTATAATTATAAAAGCTTACACCAAATACATACATACAACAATCTATTTCCAGTTAACAGTTAATATATTTCATCCTTGAAAATGGCTAAATGTGTAGCCGAAAGCTCTCGGAAAATATAACATTCGGAGGGTTTTGTATATTTCATCTACGGTAAACAGAAACAAATATAATATCATATGAGAAATCATATAAAAAACTTAATCAAATCACCTTGTTTTTATATTTAATATATATATATATATATATATATATATATATATATATATATATATATAAATATTAGGTAATCCGTATGGGTAGACCCAAAGAAGGATGATATCCGGAGAGCTAGATGTAAATTCAGAGCAAATATGTTTGAATAAAAAACAGACCACTTTAAGGTTCCATGTAATAAATTATTTCACCACAGCCCTTTTAAAGGGCTCTGGATCATCAGACTTTACTTCCAAAGGTTGAAATGAAAAACAAAATCATTAAATATGATTATTTACCCGATGCCCCATGTAGCAAGATGTGGCAAAAGATCGAGTTTAAAGTGGAGTATCCATGGCCGTAGGCGTGGGCAAAAATTCCATCTAGACCACGTAAAAACGGAGTCAGTTTACTGAGACGAGACTCTCCTCTTCGTGATGTGTATTATTTCTGTGGTTTTGCATACTGGTAGGACCGTTTATTCCAAGCCTCCCGGTGGAATTCGAGTGGGCTACTTTCTATTTTCAAAAGATGTTCATCACCCAGTTCCCATTGTTGTACAAGGTGAGGTTCATGGTGGGGAAATGATGTTTGATGTACAGGGCATTATTTATAGCGAGATATTTTCGGTGATTTGATTTATATTTCGTATCTTGTCCGTCGTATTGAACGAAATATCTTTAAAAAGAAACCTTGCTGCCAAAAATATATACATACACACACCTAAAAACACACACACAGACACACCAGACACACACACACACACACACACACACACACACACACACACACATATATATATATATATATATATATATATATATATATATATATATATATATCATTAAATATGACAGACAAGGAAGACTTAATTAATTTTCATTCATCTTTGCAGAATACTTACGTTTTTTCCGTACATAAAATCACCATATATTCGTTGTCATAGGCGCTTTCGGCCACTTTAGCAGTTTTCAAAGGTGTTTTGTTTTTTGCGTTGTTAGTTTTTCCTCGATATTATTTTAGTTTTTTTTTTTAGATATTAAACATTTTGTGGGATGGACATTTATGCTGTAACACGATTTGGACAATTTTGCTTTTACACCCCATATATATATATATATATATATATATATATATATATATATATATATATATATGAGATAATGATTCGCGTTTCATCCTTCAGGAGTTCATTGGACTAAATCGGTTATGTTGGTAGTAGAACACATTCGCTCGACAGTGGGTTGCTGGGAATTAAAGTTATTTTTTTTATCTAGCCAAATTAATTTAGAGCCTTTTCCTTTGTTCTTTTAGCACGAATGTAAGTTGGTATTCTACATTGTGATAGAATATTTCTGGGCGATCAAATATCACAGTATGGAATACCAAAAGTGATAGAAAAAATAGCCT
This sequence comes from Acanthosepion pharaonis, assembly GCA_903632075.3. Lineage (NCBI taxonomy): Eukaryota > Metazoa > Mollusca > Cephalopoda > Sepiida > Sepiidae > Acanthosepion > Acanthosepion pharaonis. Next base: position 710,342 of record CAHIKZ030001092.1, on the reverse strand, counting down.
CTAAATGAATTCGAATAGATGAAAAAATTCTAAAATTCCCACTTTCTGTAAATGTGAAATGTGTATATATAAAAATATATATATATATATATATATATATATATATATATATATATATATGTGTGTGTATATATATATATGTGTGTGTGTGTGTGTATATATATATATATACATAAATACATTCATATATATATATATATATATATATAAACATAAAACATTAGGCAGCATATGATTTACATACAAAGAATAATCACACATAGAATTAATCAGAAGTATCAATGCGATTATTGGCGACATCCATCGCTAGAAAACATAATATATGCATTAAAAATCCTGTTCATCCATAGTTTTGATCCTTGAAGAAAAACTTGTTGTCTGTAGTTTTCAGTTTATTTGATGTTAAAATGCTAGTACTTACGGATAGTCTTCTATCCATCATCAGGCATGTGTTTTTTTTTTTATATAAAATCAAAAACTTGAGACGATATACCTGTATGTCGACCGAAAGATGTTTTTGAATATCTGCTATTATTGACGGTTGTAAGATATCGAACGTGCAAAGACGCAACGCTATGTTTTCAAAATTTTTTAAGTGAGAATTTTATTTAAATATTTCTTGTGATGTGTTAAATCCACGTATTCTATTTTTACAAGTGTATTCAGTTTTTATGTCATGAACTAAGTATATAGTTCAATAATATAGTGTAATGTCATAGTAGTAATTTTTTTATAGGAATTTTTTTTGTACTGCGGATCGATAGTTTTTAATAAACATAAAACATTAGGCAGCATATGATTTACATACAAAGAATAATCACACATAGAATTAATCAGAAGTATCAATGCGATTATTGGCGACATCCATCGCTAGAAAACATAATATATGCATTAAAATCCTGTTCATCCATAGTGCGAGTTTTGATCCTTGAAGGAAAACTTGTTGTCTGTAGTTTTTCAGTTTATTTGATGTTAAAATGCTAGTACTTACGGACAGTCTTCCATCCATCATCAGGCATGTGTTTTTTTTCCTTATATTATTTATATATTATATATGCTTGCGTAAGTATGAGTGGAGTCCGGACGACAATTTTTCCTCCCACTTCAATAAAAACACCGATATACGCAACCCTATATAAATCCAAAATTTTAAAATTAATTAGTTTGTCTGATGATTGCAAAAGCGTGAAACCTAGGGTGACAAACTCACACCAATCCAACTATATATATATATATATATATATATATATATATATATATATATATATATAACCTTGGCCACAATGTGCTAACCGTGTTCGGAAAATAAAACATCACTATAACACACTAAAGACATATACATATCGCACAGACTAAACTGAAAAAAATCATCCTTGATAATGGCTAAATATATATATATATATATATATATATATATATATATATATATATATATATATATATATAATATGTGAAAATATATAGAAAATAGGAAGGAACTGGTTAGGTAAATAATCCAAAAGTCCCTCAGTATTTTAGTTATTATTTTTAAAAAAATAGTGCTCGATACAAAAGTAGAGCATAAATATAATTATTTATTTAAAATATGATTCCAAATCGCGACATAAGAAGTCCCATGTTTCAAAAAATAAGAGCCGAAAAACTTCAATATAATTATTTAAATTATTTAAATTAAATTGAGTTAAAATAAGCTCTGTTCCATCTTCAAGCGAAATTTTTTTGGAATAACGTGTTTTTGAAATTTACGTGTTTTAAAATTGAAATCAAAATTTCCATGGTAACAGCTAGGGCGAATTGTTTAAGTTGGGTAGGTGTGTGTTGGGTGTTAATAATAAGTATCAGTATAGAGTTACTTTCATAGATGTCAAGTCAGGGAAAGGTGGGCGTGTCTAAATTTGAAATGGAAGATGTATTAACCCTCGTCTAGTTTGCATGTCTATGGAGATTTATTTATTTTTTTATTTTATTTTTATGACAGGCAAAAAAAACTGTCGTAACGTTTATTTTTTGACGACTTCATAAAGGGTTATCTTTTTTTAGGGTATTTAAACTATTTATTTCGGCTATGGATTATGAAGAGTGTTATATTGTATGCATGTTTTTAGTTAATTATTCAAACTGTGAATCTGATGAGTGGGCTATGGATTAAACAAGTTATTATATTGTATGCTAGTTTTTAGCTAATAGTTCAAACCAAAAATCTGATGATGTCTACAAAAAAACGTTAACTCGTGTCTATTGTTTAATAGATTATTATGATTTAGAAGCTTAATTATGTGCAATTTCTCATGGAGGCTTAAAGGGCATAGGTCATCCCAAGTTTTACATGTTCTAGCCTTGTTTATAATTTTCCATTTAACTTTAGGTGTCCTATTTGTTTCCTTCAGATGCCAAAAATATTTAGATAGGGAAGTCTGATTTCTTTTGTTTATATTATTGAAAGAACACTTATGCTGCCTCGATCTATCTTTAAAATCATTCTTCGTGGACCCAATGTATATCTTATTAGTGCTAGGACTCTCAGTGGATGATATAGTACATTGGTATACCACAGATTTAATGCAGCATTTATTTTCTAATGGGCAGTCTTCTAGGTTTCTACAGTTACATAATTTTTCCCTTTTATTGTCTGATTTAAGTGCAGGGTTTTTACTAATACTATTCAGGCATGGGGGTTTGTTCAAGATCTTATTATTGTGTTTTTTTTATTATACGTTCAAGATTTTCAGAGCAGCTGTAACTCAATTTAAGGGTGTTCTTATTGAATATATTACTATATATATATATATATATATATATATATATATATATATATATATATATATATAATATTGTTTATATAATGGAAAATGAAAATAAAAAACGTTTGTTGAAGAGATGATTTATTAGTTCCTTACTTTAAATTCTTACATATTAACAGGTTTTTCCAATCACTGATTCTTTTTCCTTTTAACAAACATTTATCGACCAGTGTCGGCAAGAAAAAACGGTTATCGACCAGAACATTAGGGAATCATTCCAAAAAACACTCTTTCACTTTACCACATGGAACTGCATCGAACTTTCAGGTATCCGAAGATCTTAGGATGGGTAGCCACACGACTCCACAAAGCCATCATTTTCGGGTACTTGCTGAACATAGATGGGTTTTCCATGTAAGGTCCTTCTAGGCAACAGTAGCACATCATATCACACCACATTAACTGCAGAAGAGAAAGTAGAATATGAAAAACTAGTGTTTAGATGTTTTCTAAACGTTGTAAAAATTCGACATTTTTTGAAACCGTTACGGGAATTTTAATAGTGAATGAAAGGTAGTCGAACTCTCTGCCTTCGGCCAGAGAGGAATCCAGACGAGGCTCTGCCCTTCGGCCTAGCCTCGTCTGGGTGGTAGACAGCTACCTGAGCCCGTCTACGGGGAATCTTTGCCCGAGTCTTTTTTTTTTTTAAGCATTTCACCCCAACCAAGGCGGGAAGCCACTAGGACGCAAGGGATTACAGAAAGTTTAGAGCAAGATCAGATAGGAGTGATAGAAGAAAGGATGAGGGTAGTGGATAGATCAAGGCAACTGGAGATGTCGATTGACATTACACTTGAATAGCTGGAGATTATAGCACACAGGGAAACAGGAAAAGGGAAGGGAGTTCCACAGACGAGAGGTGCGAGACATGAAGCTATTGGAGTAGAAGAGACGGCTACATTTAGGAGTTTCGACAGTGAAGGGGTGAGAGCGGGATGCCAGCCTCGTAGAGCGCTGGAACTCATGACGTCTGGGAACCAGCGAATGCAGCTCCTCGGAGCAATTTCCATGAAAGTATTCGTAGAACAGACAGAGGGAGGCGACGGCGCGTCTGTGAGAAAGTGACTGTAGACGAGACGCCAGATCAGGGCCAGCTACATTGCATATCCGCCTCTGGAGCCTATCAAGAACCCCGAGGCAAACAGAAGGGGCTCCAGACCATATATGGCAGCAATACTCCATGCAAGGGCGAATTGTTGATTTGTAGATCTGGAGCGGTCTCGGTTTTACGCCGCATTAAATAACGGCCTTGTGCCATATCCTACCTCGCGGGGAGGGTGAGGTAAATAACCTTAAATTCGTAAAGACCAGACATTAAAGAGGAAATCTCATCAGAAGAATTAACATGAAAATATTAATAGAAAAGACAAAGAGGAAGCTACGTGACGGCGGTGGGAAAATGGATTTTATCAAGAGTCTCTGAATACATAGCGAAAGCATGTGAGAAGATGTGGCAGCAGTATTCAATGTATGAATAAACGGTAGACTTATAAAATTGTAAAATAGATTCTGTCAAGAAAAACAGTCCCGCACACAGTGAACTAAATTTCCTAGAAGCAAATGTTATAATTTATTCTATATAATTTTTCAAACTCCTATCAGCGGAAAACGTTAAACCGAAATGCCCCAATGAGTCAATCCCATGGAGTTTGATATCTATCTATCTATCTATCTATCTATCTATCTATCTATCCATCTATCTGTTCATTTCTAGCCATCTGTTCATTTCTATCTATCTATCTATCTATCTATCTATCTATCTAGATAGATAGATAGATAGATAGATAGATAGGTAGCTATGTCTGATCTATTTCTATCTATCTATCTATCTATCTATCTATCTAGATAGATAGATAGATAGATAGATTGGTAGGTATGTCTTATCAGTTGCTATCTATCTATCTATCTATCTATCTATCTAGATAGATAGATAGATAGATAGATAGAAAATTATCAGACATAGCTATCTATCTATCTATCTATCTATCTATCTATCTATCTCTGCCTGTTCATTTTCTTTCTTTCTTTCTCTCTATGCCTGATAATTTTCTTTCTTTCTTTCTTTCTTTCTTTCTTTCTGTTTATCTATCTATCTATCTATCTATCTATCTATCTATCTATGCCTGTTTATTTTCTTTCTTTCTTTTTCTTCTTTCTTTCTTTCTTTCTTTCTTTCTTTCTTTCTTTCTATGCCTAATAATATCATTTCTATCTATCTATCTATCTATCTATCTATCTATCTATCTATCTATCTATACATACATATATATATATATTAATGAATATACATAATATCTTTCAGTAATGCACTTAATGTAAGGTATCATGTATATTTCTTAATATATATAGTAAATAGCTCTGTTACTTAACATTGAGAACTGTTTTTTCTTACAATAAAGTGTATTTATATGTATCTGTATACTATCGCTCGCTGGTATACCTACCTATAATTATCCATTCGGATATATATATATATATATATATATATTCACACACACACTTATATATACATATATGAAATTTTTCTCGCCGGAATCGATCCTTCAAATCTACAAATCAACCATTCGCCCTTTCATGGAGTATTCCTGCTATATATGGTCTGGAACCCCTTCTGTTTGTCTCAAGGCCTTTGATAAAATCCAAAGGCAGATATGCAATATAATTGGCCTTGATCTGGCATCTCGTCTACAGTCAATCTCTCACAGACGCGCCGTCGCGTCTCTCTGTCTTTTTTACAAATATTTCATTAATTGCTCCGAGGAGCTGCATTTCGGTTCCCAGATTTCGCGAATTCAAGCGTCCTACGAGGCTACTTTTACTGTCGAAACTGTTAAAAAATTAGATGATTCCGCTACCTTTTTCATCATTTTTACAAAAAAATAATGAACGCTTTATCAAAATAAATAAATAAATGCACGACATGAAGTGTGCTAGAAGTAGAGGAGGAGGAAAAAAAGCCAGTATATTGGAAATGTATCGGTGAAGGATTTAAAATGAATGTACATACTTTTTTTCATCCTGTTTCATATAAACTCAAAAGGAACTTTTAGCGTCTCATTCAAATGTTATTATAGCTAACTTTTCTTGTTGACAAAGGTTGCAGTTATTACTATGATTGTTTTAAGGTTTGGCTTTTTAAAAAAGTTTCCAGTTTGAACTCTGATCTTTGTTATTTTTTTTTATTTCCACACATGGTTGGCTAGTCTAGTAGAAAAATAAAGCGTTAGGAAAGCAATTGACTAAAATCGCCTGAAGTTAACGAAAGATTGAAACCAAGGTAGCGAAATCGGCTGATCTCCTAAATTTTTATACTAAAAAGCTTAAATTTTTATACGTGCATTGAGCATTTTTATGCTACTATTTACTGGTCTAATTCAACTCTGACCATTAACTTTTTATTATATATATATATATATGGCAAATGGAAAAAAATTCTTATTTCTTGCCGAAAGGTTTCGGTTCCGAATCTATCAAAGCCAGCAATGAAAGCAAAATATTTTGTAGTCGTAGTTATATCAACCTCAAAATTTCAAAGAGACGCTCCTGCGTAAGCCACTTTCTGGATATTGGTAATTTCCTTTTTACTCAGAATTTGCTTCTTTTCTTTCCCTTTCGCTAATATTTCCCAGAAATAATTCGGAAAATATTTTTTTTTCCAATTGTCATTTTTAAACAAATTTGTCTTTATTTTATGTAAATATGGCTACAAACCATTTCGCCTCTAGTGCTTGCCTTGCTAAATTCGTAAGACGAAACGTGTCGCCAAGATCTAAGGTTTTTTCTAATCTTTTAAACCAATTTGTCTTTATTTTCAGAATGATTTCTGGGAAATTTAATTTTATATATATATATATATATATATATATATATATATATATATTTTAGATATGGTACTTTTATGGATTAAAGGGTTTAATATCAGAGAAAGAGCGCATGGAAATATAAAAGTGGGCATTGAAGGTTAAATCCAGAGGCGACAGTCTGTTTCCAGCGAAATGCAATTGTCAGGCCCATATATATATATATATATGTGTGTGTGTGTGTGTGTGTGTATGTGTGAGTTCAAATATATTGGTAAAATAGGAAAGGACCGTTAGATTGATGATCCAAAGTTCTTTAGTATTTTTTTAAATAGTGCTCGATACACAAGTAGAGCCTGGATTATAATTATCTAAAAAAATATTTTTCCCTCGCTACACAGGAATTACCATGTTTTAAAACCAGAATCTAAAATCTAATATATATATATATATATATATATATATATTATAATAATATTATAACATAATGGGTGTTTCAATAACTTGAACTGATTTTAAATGTGAATTAAGTTTAAGCATCTAATGATTTTTCTTATTTTTCTTTCAGATTTAATAACTTAAGTCTTTGGCAATTTCAACCATTGAAAGATTAAGAATCAAACAACGTGGTAAAGTTATCGAAGCCTATTACGAAAATGGACGTTCAAACAGAAATGCATTTCGCGTACTTCGGGATTTTTTGGTCAACATAATCGACCAACCGAGAGTGCAATGGGAAACGATGTAAAGTTGTTGTGGACAGGTTCAATCCCTTTGAGTGATGATGAATAGAGGGGTCTGGATTTTCACCCACATTCTCGCGCACTGCAGTGCTATGTTTTTTGGGTTTTTTTTATCTGAACGGCGTAAACGAACACGGAATTGTGTCTTCACATCTGCCACCGACCCAGTTTATTTAAATTTATGAACACTTTTTTTTCCAATTGCACTCTTGAAACTTTAATACGTTTTGATAGTTAATTGGAATGCAAGAGCACGGAACAGAGTTTACAAGCAAAAAGTCCGAGAGAAATAGAGTCTGTTCGGATAGAATACATGGTTACATTATGCAATTTTAACTGTAAAATGATGTGACCTATCTGCCAATCTAGTACTGCGTTTAAATAAAAGTAAAGTCGACGTACCAAAGAGTAAACTTCATCGGAACAATTACAATGAAAATATTAATCGAAAGTGCACAGGAAAGGTACATTACGGCGGTGAGGAAGTGACTAAAGACGGGACCGAGAACACTGCAGATTCTTCTTTGGATTTTACAAGAATTTCTAACTACATAGCAGAAACAACAAACAAAATGTGACAACACTATTCGATGCATGGTCGAATGGTAGGCTTATAGAGGTGTAAAATAGATTCTGACAAGAAAACTTGTCTAATAATCCTCGATTATATTTTATTAATCAATACTTACTTGTTCTCCCATGAAATAATGATTCCCCCCTTTGCGCTGACTGAGGGTCCTCTCCAGGAAGGGGAGAATTCTGTTGCATGTATTCTTATATCTCCAGTACATATAGCTCTGAAAAAAAAAGAAGAATATTTAAGTTTTATGAATTGTAAGGTTTTATTTCACTATTGTCCACTCAACACAAAAAACAACGAGCAACTCAGTTTATACGTTTACTGAATGGGGTCTGCGTACAAACCCTCGATAATTCACCCCATTGTACATGCATACTGATTCCTAGTGCAGTGGGCGGCTGATACAGCCATGAAGCTGTCGGTGTACCATGGACTGCATTAGGTAATAAATGTGACTCATAGAAGTCCTGGTCATCTCCTGCAGCCTGGAAATATCCTGTTGTTCCGAGCCCTCGTGCAACCGGAGAAAGACTACCTAGTGCAAATATTTCCCCAGATTTTGTAGAACCCCGATAAAAATTATAGACAAATTCTATAGATTTATGATGTGTGACTAATTCTGTGGAAAAATAGTCTCATACAGAAGTAAAATTGAAATTCTTACATTAGCATTTATTAACCAATCAGCGATGTTGTCTCATATGCCATCAAGCTTTCAAAAATCTCATTCAGAAAATGATTAACACTATTTAACTTCCTAAAAATCGAAATTAAAAATTAGGAAATATATTTATTAATGAATAAAACTTCTGAGTTTAGATAATCTAACTTAACTTCCTGTGATTCGGTTTTTTCTTATAAATAGCGTAACGTGAATTACTATTCTTCAGTGCCCAGTGTAATTCGATCGGAGGATTGCAAACAATACTGAATTCTCAAATGTCCGCCTACTCAAATGAACTCATTGAATACTGTCATATAGGACATAAATAAATGGGAATCGTCCGTTTATCTAAATAAGGGGAGTTGAGGAGGGTTAGCATTAGGTCAATTGCTAAGTGTACCTTCGTGTAGTAAACCTTCTATTTCATTACTTACCGAAGAGTTTGTTTTATTTATTTCTCTCTGTTATGTTGAAAACGCGAGATACAACAAGTAGTAAGTTTAGTTTTCTCTTTTTTAAATTTTCATAAACTAGTTTGCACAGTTTAACTTACCGCGAGACATAAACGAAGCCTAATTTTAGCAGCAGTAGTAGTACAGCTATTATCGACTGACTGCTGGAATGACATTATACAAACACATTATTATGGCACCTGTCGATATCGGGAGACTATGAACGTGCACCCAAAGCGTTATACCCTCTCCAGGGTGCAGACCTGGCAGGATTTTTTTATGCAACACGTCTCCCCTCTCCACGCCAACGATGTTATCCATGTTTGCAACAGCGTCGTCGCAGGAGTTGCTAAAACGAAACTGAACATGACATCGGACTGTCATAGGGGACCTAGCTTCGGATTTGAATTCAGAGTTGTCCTTCAACTCGGCTGGCTGTCAACCATAACTACAGACACAAGACTGCCCTACTATTTACCCAGGGTTGGAGGTTTTGAATTCAGTGTTTTTCCTTCTGTAAGACCGGTTGCCACTCAAGGCTATAGACCCCAATATGTCTTGTTATTTACCCATGGTTGGGGAAAATACAAACGCAGAATATAATGTACATCTAGAATTTTCGCATTAAGAATTCACATATAATTTTTACTATATACTAACACAATTCATTTCCTTTATGTTGTAAAAAACATTTTTCGTTGAACTTTGTTTACGAGGAACTTTATAACTTGTTTCTTCCAACTTAAAAAAACAAAGTTTATTTTTATACTCAATAATAAAAATATTTGTAGAGCTGCGTTTGAAGATTATTTTATTTTAAAAAAAAAAATTTCTCGTTGAACTTTGTTTACGATGAAATTTATAACTTGTTTCTTTCAACTTAATGAGAAAAAAAAACAAAGATTATTTTTATATTCAATAATAAAATTATTATTGAAGATTATTTATTTATAAACAAACATTTTTCGTTGAACTTTGCGAGGAATTTATAACTTACTTCTTTCAACTTAAAAAAACAAAGATCATTTTATACTCAATAATAAAATTAAATGTGGAGCTGCGTTTGAATATTATTTTATTTATAAAAAAAATTTCGTTGAATTTTGTTTGTGAGGAACTTTATAACTTGTTTCTTTCAACTTAAAAAAAGATTATTTTATACACAATAATAAAATTATTTGTAGAGCTGCGTTTGAAGATTATTTTTTTGTTCCCCTTTCACACACTTTTTCTTCTACATATGTAGGATAGTTAACGGTTGTGCTTCGACTTGAAGATTGTTAAGATTGTAGTGATAGGGGAAGCCTCCTTTCAAGTGTCTGTGCCACAATGCAACAGTTCTTGGGAAGGCAGTGTATGAGAGGATCTTCCTGCCCATTAACAGGATAAGCAAGAAATGTTGACCTTTATGTGAAATGGCGGGTCCTAGTTGTGTTGGTTTGGAGTGGTGGAACCAAGTTAATGGAATTCACTTGGACATATGTCATAAAATAATAGAGATAGAACGGCGAGAGGGCAGCAATGTTTTGTATGTGAGGAAACAGGTGGTAGGGTGGAAAACAATGTACCACTTTCAAGAACGTGCAAACGGCTTTAAACTGGATCAACTTTGGAAATTGAGGATTAGGCAGCTCTTTCCCAGAGATGGCAGCAAACTCTATATTTCATTGGCTCCAGCTCTTGTAGGGGTCGAGTATAGCAGAAGGTGTCCGCTACTTTCTGGAGCTGTAGAAGAAACCTACCATTTTCCCGGCCATTTCTGCTCGAACAGTTTATTTTCTCGCACTTCCTGCTTGTGGAAAACCCTCCAGGTTACTTGCTTCCTTGATAACTACAATCTTCAAAATTTTAAGTTCAACGTTAATCGTCTTCTCTTATCTTCTTGAATCCCGGTAATTTTTTATCCTTTCTTTAGTTCCTGCTATGCCCTGTCTTTTCTTTCATTTTAACTCTCTTTAACCTCCAGTAATTCCCGCCTTTCGAAAATCTGTTGCGTTGCAGAACGTGATAAGCGCCATATTGTATTTACCGCAAAACCTGACATATCTATGACAGATTTAGGCATAAAGAAAAAACAACTTTAATGTTGAAAAAAAAATAATAACATAAACTTAATATATAATATTAAGTTTCAAACTCCTATTTTAAATAAAACTAAACTTTTAATATATTCTTTAATAAATAAACAACTTATTTACCCTAAAAATAAATGTTTAAAATGTTCTGTGAGAAATGTTATGTTATGCTTCACGTTTATAAAATTTTCTTATGGTAATTTACCCAAGCACGCATGGACATTCCCAGCTATAAATAGGAGCAGGTACTGCCTTTTGGAGAGGGAAGTTTCAGCAGTCAGCTCTGATAGTCGGACTGAACATTCTTGCTGTAACACTCTCGTTTGTATATGTTTGTATTACAGTTTCTGTTAATATATATTTGTTTAACTCAATTCCTCTCGGTGTCTTTATTTCTGTACTACTGTACTGTACTGTACTGATGCGGCATTCACCCTGGGCGGATTGAGCCGGCTTCTTCCTGTTATGAGAAGAAGATTCTTGGGATAAATTACAGAAGTAGGGTACCCAGGCCTACTCGGATAACGTTCTTGCTTGCCGCGGGGTTCCCACAGACGCAGAGACAGGAACGACCAGAAGCCGCCGGTTACCGATGCAGACGCTCCTTGGATTTTCACCAGAGCCCTTGTTAGCCGGCGTGTGTGTCAGACCTGTCCGCCTTGGGTGGCCCTACCAGGAACGAAGTTCCGGGCGGCATAGCTCTGACACTACCGTCTTTATTTCTGGACCAAACAAGGCCACAAAAAATGTGAATACATGTTTTTATAGACAAAATTCAGTTAAAGAGACATTAAGTTACCTTTTCCTCAATTCCCCTATGTCTAGTCTTTTCTCTCAGTTTAACACTCTCTGTAACCCCCTGTGGACTAGTGGCATTCCCGTCTTGTTTGGGGGGGTGAAATGATTTTTAAAAATAAAATCTTTAGCGATGAATCGGATATATGAGATCCACCTGAGGTTTGGAATTGGTTTTACTTTCAACAGGTGTTCGAGCTAGGGAGGCTAATTAAGACTCCAACCATTATTTATTTTTTTCAAGCCACACAATACGTTCTTAAGAGTAAGACTAACAGTCAAGAGTTTATGCAGATATGTGGTTAAGATAACGGTTGACCCTAGGGTTAGGGAATCAGTTAGGATTGTAGTGATCAGGGAAACGTCCTCGGTGTCAGCTCTATAGAGGAGTAGGAAGAGGCTGCACGAATGGATCTTACATCTCACTGATGGAATACGAAAGGAATGTGAGTGGTTCGTTAGCATGGCGAGTCTTAGTGCAGAACACTAAAACAAGTGGAACTAATGAATGTAGTTCCTTTGAACACATTCCAGGAAACATGATGATTGGAGAAAACTCCGTGTTTGGTCTGTGACTAGCTGCATTTTTTTTTTTTTTTTTTGGTGGTGGTGGTGTTTCTATACGCGTATTACTCTTGACTATATATTTCCAAATAATTCTATTTTGTTACAGGCTTGATACATAAAGACACTATTCAACATTGCTTGACTATCGACGCTCTCCGTGGCCGAGAAGTTAAAACTAGTCATATCTAACGAGGGTTTTTTTAGGGGAACTCACATTTTACTCTAATTAGATTTCTCAAATATTTAGGTTGTTAGACTAAAATAAATAAACATAATCTTATATATAAAGTAAAGTATATGCGTATTTGTGCCTGTGTGTGTGTCCAAGCAACTCCACCGCTGCCACTGGCCGATTTAAATGATTCATAACTCATTCAAAAGCCCTAGAAAAGGTAGGCGCAGGGAACGATTTTCGTTTAGCTCAGATTCAGGTTTGACAGATTATGCGCAGTTAAAAATATATATGAATACAGGGTGACCAAAAAAAATGGGAACTTTGTAACAATCCAATAAAACCAAGAGTGATGGAGGAAAAACATTTTATTCATAGTTATTGAAACCTTAAAACATGCCATTTACGAAACAATAATGGAATTTTCATTTTTTTAAAAATTACGTCCTGTAGATGGCGTCCTCCTGTACGAATGCATTCTTGAAATCTGCTGTTGAGATTCCTCATTGACTGCTGCAACATCTCAGCTCTGATACTGTGAATTTCATCCTGAATTCTAAATGGCGAACTATTTACTTGCTCAAGGTCACTGTTTCGCAGTATTGCCACTTGCTCATGTCTGGCAATACGCACTTCAAAATTTTCCGTTTTTTGGCTCACCCTGTATATTATACTAGCCATTATCGTTGCTTTCATGGTTTAAGGAGAATAACTATTATTTCTCTTTTGTATCCTAAAATTCAGCTAGGTTCTGTGGAGAACTCTTGCTTTGGCCATTATCACAATTGCTAGGGAGGAGTAGATGTGATAGGCATGAATAAACTACAGAAGAACTCAAAATTGATCGCTGCGTTTAAGCATTGAATTAATGTTTAAGCTTACCTTTTAAAAGTTCAACGATAATTCTTCTGTTGTCACTTAATTTAATGACAATTATTTTATTTCAGAGGTGACAGATAATGGAACAATTTATAAGATAAAATTAATATAGTGTAAAGATGGGAAAATAGAAATTAGAATTAGTTATACATTCAACATTGGATGTTAGAGAAATATAATAACGAATTCAGTAAAACCTATATTATGAGATCTATATGAATAAATGCAAAATTGAAGCACAATTATTCCATGATTTCTAAGGTTAAAAAAAATCCAAATCTACTTTAAAGTAATCTATGCACTAATAGCTCAATATCTGTGATATATATTATCTACTTCTAGGCAATACCACTCTTCAGGTTTAACTAATTTACATATTGATTTTAAAATTCTATTTCATTAATTAACTCTCCTTCATTACTGTTCTGTGATTCAAGGATAATTTTGATTTTCGTATCAAAAAGTGTTCTGTTTTGGAATATCGTCTTATATAGTGCAGAAAAAGCGTTTGAAATTTACATTTTACTTGGCCATCAACAAGTTGGCATCTATTTGTAAAACTTTTCTTAACTATAACAAGTCAAGAGTTCTTGATGTGTAGTATCTAGGATCACACATCAAGAACTCTGAGAAAGATTTCAACATTAGAAAAGGCATAGCATGGACTGCTTGTAACAAAATGGTTAAGATCTGGAAATCCAATCTTGCTCGTCAATTCAAAATCCAACTTTTCCGCGTACTTATTGAGCCAATCTTACTCTATGGCTCTAAAACTTGGACTCTCTTAGCAAAACAACAGCGTCGTTTAGATGGATGTTATACACGTCTTTTAAGAAGAGTGCTTAATCTCACATGGCGAAACCGCCCAACTCTAGAAATGATATATGGTGACTTGCCAAGAGTATCAACTTTAGTTTGTAAGAGACATGTCCAGTTCGCCGGGCATTGTGCACGTGCCAGAGATGAATTTGTGTCATCATTTGTACTCTGGAGGCACCCATCATCTGACAATCGATCACGCAAGTTAACCTTTCCAGATAGGATAAAACGAGACACATTGATCCCTAAGGAAAATCTTTTAGGAGCTATGACTGATAGGGAATACTGGAGAGGTGTAGTGAGTTCAATCTCGGCTGAGGCCGCAGGATGATGATGATGATAACAAGTCAACTTATGAATGAAATGTTCATTTAAAATTTTTCTTTAAAAGATTTCAAGTAATGAATATGTATTACTTTTCAAAGCGATAGCGAACGGGTGAAGCCTGCTAGTGTTTAATGAATAAGCAGAACGTCTACTCAAATACAAGCATCCACTAAAAATAACGTATAAGTAATAAAAATTTGCTGGATAAATAAATAAAGTGCCCATCCTTTTCTTTACACATTGCTTTGTCTGCGTTACGTAACAAAATGAAACTGAGCAGATATGTCGATTTTGAGAGCCGATGAAAAATCTTTGTTTAAAGACAATAATATCCGACGCTATTCAATTAAAGATTTTTAAGCCTTTCACGCCAAGCAAGGCGGTTACAGAGAGTAAGAGCAAGAATAGAGATGGAGTTTTTGAGAAAAGGATATAGAGAAGGACGGGGATCAGGATCAAGGCATCAGAAGATGTCGATTGACATTACATTTGAATATTTGAAGATTATAGCTATCAGGGAAGCAAGTAAGAGGAAGAGAGTTCCATTGCCGGGAAGTGTGAGATAGGAAGCTGTTGGAGTAGATTTAACAGTTTCGACATTGATAGGGTGGGACCAATATGCCAACCTAGTAGCACGTTTAAATTCATGCAGCTGGAACACCTGGGAAAGTAGCTCGTCAGAACAGTTGCCATGAAAATATATGTAGAAAAGACAGAGGGAAGCCACATCGCGTCTGTGAGAAAGTGACTGTAGACGAGATGCCAGATCAGGACGGATCCCATTGCCTATCCGTCACTGGATTTTGTCTAGGACCTCCAGATGTACACTGCAAGGACGAATGGTTGATTTGTAGATTTGAAGGATGGAGTCAGGGGAGGAAAACCTTCTGGCGCGGCACAGCGAACAAGCTTTCTTTGCAATGGCACGTATGTGAAATATGTAAGCGAAATAGACATTTCGACAGAATCACGAAATTGTGTCATCCAAGCAGTAAATCTGTTACAAAGGAAATAATGTATCAGGAGCTTGAATACGTTCACGCTGTTTTCCAACAGATAGCTTTCCCAGAACTACGTGAGTATAGTTTCAGATGGTAACGCATCTATAAGGAAGTACTATAAGCAAGTTTGAAATTCAGTGTATGCCATTTTCTGACGTGTAAACAACTTTGTTTTTCATGGCGTTAAACATGTCAGATTTGGTGTCAAAGAAAGTGTATTTGCGGGGAATTTTACTGCACTAATTTATTCAAAAGAAATCTGCAGCTGAAGCACACAGAATTCTTGTTGAGACTTATGGCGGCCATGCTCTGTCGGAAACAGCATGCAGAGATTGTTTTAGACGCTTCAAAAATAATGATTTTGATGTTGAAGATAAAGAACGCTCTGGCACATTGAAAAGTTTGAAGACGAAGAATTAGAAGCATTAATTCATGAAAACTCATCTCAGACGCAAGCTGAACTTGCAGAATCATTAGGAGTCGATCACACAACAGTTTGGAAATGTTTGAATGCATCAGAAATTATTCAAAAGCAAGGACATTGGGTACCGTAGGAATTGACCCGAGAGACGTCGATTGGCGTCTTGTCACGTGGGAACAGCTGCTTCAACGGCAGAAGAGGTTGTTTGCATCGCGTCGTGACCGGGGATGGAAAACGGATAAACTACGATAACCTTAAGCGTAGAAGACCGTGGTTTTAACCTGTCCATTCATCAACGTCGGCTGCAAAGCCGAATATTCGAAGATTCTCCTCTGCATGTGTTGGTATCAGGTGGGTGTAGTTTATTATGAGCTGCTCAGACCGACCGAAACTATCACGGAAGATTGCTATCGACTACAACTGATGCGTTTGAAACGTGCATTGAAGAAAAAACGTCCGGTATACGAACAAAGACACGACAAAGTGATTTTGCAACATGAAACACTAGGCCACATATTGGAAAACGAATGAAAATCTACTCTGAAACGCTTAAAAGTGGAGTCCTACTGGAACCGCCGTATTCACCAGATATTGTCCCGTCCGATTATCACTTGTTCCGATTGATGGCACATAGCCTGGCTGAGCAGCACTTTCGTTCTTATGCATATGCCTCCAAAAATAGGTCGACTCGTCTCTAGCCTCAAAAACGTGTCGTTTTTCCGACGTGGAATTCAAATGCTGTCAGAAAGATGGGAAAAAAGTAGTGCCTAGCGATGGACAATATTTTAAGTCAGATATTTCTTACTAATTTTTCTAAATAAAACATTACTTTTCATGAAAAATCAGCGAGAACTTATTCAAGGTCCTAATATATATAGAAGGACAACTCTGAATTCAAAGCCTGCGGAGGGTCGTTTGGGAACCTTGTGGCATTCGGTGCACCAGGTCTCTGTATTCGTCCCTTCAAAAAGTGTGGATGGTCCTGCACGAGGCCTTCACCACTATAATCAAATCTCATGTGCCGGTGTCGGGCTGTCGGTTTCCTGGAAACTGATCTGCTTGACCCTCATACGTCGAATCTCGACGGGAGAGTCGATTATATATATATATATCGTATAGTGACCGGCGATGAAAAGTGGATACATTACGATAACCCTAAGCATAGTAGATCGTGGGGTAAGCCGGGACATTCATCAACATCGATTTGAGCGGAGCATTGAAGATAAAACGGCCGTATACGAGCAGAGACAGGGAAAAGTGTTTTTGCAACATGACAACGCGAGGCCACATGTTGCAAAACGGGTGAAAACTTACTTGGAAACGCTTAAATGGGAAGTCCTACCCCACCCGCTGTATTCACCAGACATTGCTCTGTCTGATTATCACTTGTTCCGATCGATGGCACATGGCCTGGCTGAGCAGCACTTTCATTCTTATGAAGATGCTAAAAAATAGGTCGACTTGTGGGTAGCCTCAAAAGATGTATATTTTTTTCCGACGTGGAATTCAAATGCTGTCAGAAAGACGGGGAAAAGTAGTGGCTAGCGATGAACAATACTTTCAGTGACATGTTTCTTACTCATTTTTGTAAATAAAACATTACTTTTTATGTAAAATCAGCCAGGACTTATTCAAGATCCTAAATTTTAGGTGTCGAATAAGATCCAAATGGTTAAAGGGGGGGAGGGTCATTTGTGAATGTTGAAACTGAGAAACACACTAAGGCATTATGATATTGACGTGATT
>CAHIKZ030001092.1:650000-687500 GCA_903632075.3 Acanthosepion pharaonis | reverse complement strand
TACTATATATATTCAGAATGCTTTAAAAATTCCATTTACAAGACAATTATTTATAATAAAATTCTATTCAATCAGTAGACTCATAACGATTGAAAACAATGTTTTTGTTTGAGTTTGGGTTTGACCAATTCGTAAAAAAACAAAACAAACTAATTAAGACATGCGTGTCCGTCAACCTTAAACAATAATCTTTGTCAATTTTATTTTTCAGTCTTTATGATGGTGGATACTTGATCTATCTCTTACTGTTATATCCCCGGGCAACGCCGGGCTCTACTGCTAGTATATATATATATATATATATATATATATATATATATATATATATATATATATATATATATATTGGAAATTGTATATCAAACACAAGAAATGACAAAACAACATCAAATTATAACCATGCTTGCACAAACACCACTCACTCTTGTTGGTTAACTTGTTACTTATCGCACATCACACCAGCAACAGACAAAATACAGTTAATATCAAGAAAATATTAATCGATAATAACAAACACTATGCAGCATTCCTTGTAAAGAAGGAGACAAAATACTCAGAACCCTTTATTAATTGAACCGTTTATATAAACTAGGTGTAGGGTTGAGTATACTGCTGCTGCTCTCTTTCAGATTTTGATTGCTGTGGTTGAAAAGATATGACAACATAAATACACAGGTTAAGTTTAAAGCACCAGTTTCACCACCGTAAATTGTCCTACATAATAGTGGATAAAAATGTTATTTTGTTGGCATACTGATTTTGAGTTCGATCCCTGGTTTGGGCAGTATGTATTTGCGATTAGGAAGAAACGTCTTGGCTCAAATATCTTCGACGGATCCACAGACGTTGGTGCTTAGCGTTATGGCAAAGGATTCATTCCTCATCGCTGGTAAAAAGCCTGTCCAAAAACGTCACTTGAAGTTGTTGTGTAATTGACACGTACTTGGCGATTCTTTGGCGACAATCGTGCGGGACCCATTCTCCCAAGCACTGAAACCTTTTTAATTCGTGTAGTACTTTCCTATCTAACATTAATTTTTCTCACTGAGTTCCCTCGCCACAGTGGTAGGATTTGCTGTAAAAGCAGCTTGGAGAAGTTCTGAACAGAGTGCTTGTGGAAGATTCTCGTTTGGTTCGTCCTCTAGACTAAAATTCCAAGTTTTGAAACAAGTAATCCAGTTCTACAGCACCTTTCACAAGCGCGATGGACGAATTTTTTGGCTGCACTTGCGTTGACACCTTAATGAAACTCATATAAAAAAACATTTCTAATGCGTTTTTTAGTTCGGACAAACACAGGGGCAAATTCCGATCTATATTCTGAATAATATTCTAATAATCTGAAAGAGAAATACATAAATTACTCACCGTAACATTACTAAACAACATAACCAGGCAATACTAAATTTTGTTCAACATTTTCAAAGGAAAAATCAGACAGAAATTTCGGTCGAACCTGGTATATATATATATATATATATATATATATATATATATATATATATATATATATATATATATATATATATATATATATATATATGCTTAAATATGCACTTCGACGTGGTGTGGTGATTAGTAATTTTGTCTTGCTAGAAGAATTACGACTGAATAGTGAGTTCTATCGTCCCTGGATGCTCCAAACTTTCAACCTTGTGCCACACCTAATCTACGATTAGAAAATCATAAGTTCACCTCGACGAGGTGTAATGGTTAACAAGCGTGTCTCGCTAGGTCACTAATGTCTGATGAGCAAATTCGATGATCACTGGATGCTCCAAAATTTCTACCTTGTGCCACATCTAAGCTACGCTTAGAAAATCATTAGAGAATCTCGAAGTGATGGAATGGTTAGCAAGCTGGTCTCGCTCGATCAATTAGGCCTGAATAGTGAAGTAGATCATCACTTAGTGCTCCAAAATTTCGGCCTTGTGCCACATCTAAGCTACGCTTCGAAAATCATTAGGGAACTTCGACATGGTGCAATGATTAGCAAGCTTTGCTCGCTAGATCAATAAAGTCTGAATAGCGAGTTCGATCCTCACAGGGTGCTCCATACTTCGGTCTTGTGCCACAGCTTAGCTACGCTTAAAAAATCATCTTAAGTACGCTTAATATATTCTACGCAACACGTTGTCGTTGGAGTCAATTTTACACCACACACACACACACACACACATATATATATATATATATATATATATATATATATATATATATATATATATATATATATAACGTTTCGATTCATCAACGAGAGAATAATCACTTCTTTCTTTCTTCCTTACAATCTTCATATCTTGAGTTTGTATTCATGTTTCCCAAGTATAGGTATATTTTTCAAGGAGTATTTGATATTAGTTTTTCCATCATTACATATTTAATTTCCTCTTATTTCTGGTATTATGTAGATATTACCAGTATATCTATCTATCTATCTATCTATCTCTCTTTCTCTCTCTCTCTCTCTATCTATCTCTCTCTCTCTCTCTCTCTCTCTCTCTCTCTATATATATATATATATATATATATATATATATATATGTAAACATCCCCCATTTACTGTTTGAAAAACAGCATAGTATGATGAATATATACCAAACATAATAAAAACAATGTTTTATCTTCAAAAGGTTTATGTTATTATGAAGAGAAAAGAGCAAAGTATTTTTTTATTATTTCATTAAATTTCTTAATCTTTTCTAGCGTGTTCGAAATTTTGGTTAAAATCATTTTTTTGTTTTACGTGAGTGGTCGACGTAATATTTACGATTAGGGTTTTTGCGCATTCTTTCTCGGATGAAAAATATTGATATTTGAAATTCTTGCAAAAATCAAATAATTGTCGGGTTTCAATGAAATTTTCAGGATTTATTCACGAATAAATGAAATTAGTCTTGAATTTTCTTGGTAATTTTTTTTTCTTGGTAATTTTTTTCATGTGTTACCCGCCACTTAATTTCATGAAATTTCAAGGAATGGCAATTTCAACATTTGTTTTGTAAAAAGCAGGGATCTTCCAGTAAATAAATTCTCATTTTTATTTCCAACTATTACTTATTTCCCTAAAATCTTATCCGAATCCTAAAATAAAAAAAGCAATAAAATTATGACATTATTTAATTAGAAATGGTTTTAATTGGTTTTATAAATAAGTTTTATTAAGGACACTATGGCTTAAGAGAAATTGTTTTCAATGAATAATGAATTTTTACAAGAATAGTTTTCTGATATGTCCCGGAAAGGGATATATTTGATCGAAGTAGCTAAGTGGTTTTGGCTACTGTAACCAAGTAGTACACGGTAGCAGTAATCGACTGCTACTCATCGTAGTCGCAGGTAATAGGTGTAGACCAATAGGATAGCCAATGGCGTAGTCCAATGGGCGTCCTCATAGACTTAAACTCTGTCGTACCTACATGTCCGTCTGTATTTATGACGGACACCAGTCAATCATATTCTAGTGAGGGGGAAACTCAGTTGTATGCATATACCATTATATCATTTTCATTTTTAACATTTTCATTATAGTAATTTATAATGTTATAAATCGTTTAAAATTCTCCATTAGATTAATCCGTTTAGGTGATATCATATCATACATATTATAAAACCCAGGTTGTATGTGTGTGTGTGTGTGTGTGTTTGTGTGTGTGTGTGTGTTCGTTTATATATTGGATCGGATTTCCTACATTTTTCAACCGATTTCAACAAAACTTCACAGGACTACGTAAAATTAGCTTGCGGTGGTTCTGACAGCGCCAAAAATTGGAAGAACAAAAGTGTTTTTGTACAAAATCAATTTGAAAACACGATTACGAGGCATCGCTGTCGCGAGAAGGAAAGGGGGACAACTCATATCGAGTTATACTTATTATAAAAACCCAGGTTGTTTGTGTGTGTGTGTGTGTGTGTGTGTGTGTGTGTGTGTGTGTGTGTGTGTGTGTGTTCTTTTATATATGGGATCGGATTTCCTACATTTTTCAACCGATTTCAACAAAACTTCACTTTTCTTTTTGGCAGGTCGGGTTTCTTATTGTCTTGCACACATTTTTCTTTATTTTTACATTCAGAATGCTTTAAAAATTCCATTTACAAGACAATTGTTTATAATAAAGTTCTATTCAATCGGTAGAGACTCGTAACGATTGAAAACAATGTTTTTGTTTGAGTTTGGGTTTGATCAATTCGTCAAAAAAAAAAAAAAAAAAAAAAAAACTAATTAAGACATGCGTGTCCGTCAACCTTAAACAATAATATTTGTCAATTTTATTTTTCAGTCTTTATGATGGTCGATACTTGATCTATCTCTTACTGTTACATCCCTGGGCAACGCCGGGCTCTACTGCTAGTTGTTATTAAATGAAAACTATATTTATTGATCAAAACCTGAAAAGCTCAATAAAAGTCGTTTACCCATAATATTAAAAAATATATGTATATAAAATATTACCTAATTTTCTTCTGTTTGAAATTACAGTCGAGCATAGACGTCATATTCAGAAAATATGAGCGATGTCTATAGTCAGTTTAAATTCAACATTTCTAAAATTAGATTACAAAGAATATTTTCCAACATTTTTAAGATTACTGAGAATTTAAAAATTATATAAAAAAAGCGCTGACTCGTCATTTTCTTAAATTATATTTTAACAGATAATTTTGTGAATGCGACCAAAAAAAAAAATATAATTTCTATTTGAAATGCATCAAAGTGTTTTGCTTACTGGAAATAGTAAATTTAATCAATTAGCTTTCAATTAAAGCTACAATGAAAGCTTCAAGAATGGTTTTTCATTTATAAATAATCATTTTAAATCTTAGGTATCAAAAATTTAGGAGGTGCCTTTATATATATATATATATATATATATATATATATATATATATATATATATATATTGAAAAATAAAAAATATTAAAATTTAAAATCCTCAGACACACTGGGTTGTGGATTAATATTCTGTCGTTTTTTATTATTATTTCATTTAGATTCCTCGACTAGTTTCGGCTAAAATGGCCATCATCGGGAGAAAAAATATTTCTGCTTGCTGGTCGCAGTCAACTACAGAAATGAATCATATATATATATATATATATATATATATATATATATATATATATATATATATAGATAGATAGATAGATAGATAGATAGATAGATAGATAGATAATATTAGTGGTAAATATACATACGTATGCGAAATATATAAATACCCACAAATGTATATTTTTAGAATAAAAATTCCAAGAGGAAGAATCCAGGTAGAACTCAATGTCCAGGACAGAGTAAGGATATAATAAAAAGGCTTAAACACTAATATTCCATGGTCATAATTTATTCCATTGGAATCGTAAATACGATCCAATTCATCAGACCTACAAATTCAAAAAGAAAAAACAACTCCGGAAATAAAAACAGAATTTAGAGGGAGTGTAAGTATGAGGGGGAGGGAGATTAAACCTTAACAGAGAGAATATTAGGAGAGGTGGATGGAAGGGGTTTAAGTAAGAGATAATCGTTATATTTATTTTTTATATGTTTATATTTGATTTGTAACCTGTAGTCGATATTAAATTTGTCAAATTTTCTCAATTACAAAGCGGCCCTTTAAGTAAACGCAATTTTACTTTCCTTCGTCCCATCTCTCTCCCCCACCTCGTCTTTCCCTGCCTCTTATTCTAACATTAAATTGTCTATGGTGTGTGTATGTCACCACGAAATGTATCTTTATGTATCCGACAACATTCATATTTCTCTTACTTAAACCCCTTCCACCCACCTCTCCTAAAATTCTGTCTGTTAAGTTTTAATCTCCCTCCTCCTCATACTTACACTCTCTCTAAATTCTGTTTTTATTTCCGGAGTTGTTTTTTTCTGTTTTCCTTTTGAATTTGTAGGTCTGATGAATTGGATCGTATTTACGATTCCAATGGAATAAATTATGACCATGGAATATTAGTGTTTAAGCCTTTTTATTATATATATATATATATATATATATATATATATGTGTGTGTGTGTGTGTGTGTGTATGTGTGTGTGTGTGTATCGAAATTTTCTATCTACTCAGTTTTTTATTCAAACGTAAACAAAGCAAATTTTAAAGAATTAATAGATCCCCTTATTTATTAATTTGACAGATATGATAACTTTAAAGGTTATTTTAGTGGACACTATGTGAGTATTTGAGAGCTCATATGTTTCTTCACACACACACACACACACACACACACACACACACACACACACACACACACACACACACACATATATATATATATATATATATATACATACATATTTAGGTATCGCAATTTACTCTTTGAAAAACTGCATAGTATGATGAATATATACCAAACATAATAAAAACAATGTTTTATCTTCAAAAAGTTTATGTTATGAACAGAAAATGCAATTTTTTTTTTTTTTTTTTTTTATTAAATTTCTTAATCTTTTGTAGCGAGTTCGAAATTTTGGTGAAAATTTTGGTTACCCGATCTGTAAAAATTTGCTGTTGCAAATTTTTACAGATCGTGTAACAGCAAAATTGTCCAATTGTTATATCAAGCTTTGAACTGTTGTATCTTAGAAATGATTAAAGATATCTTATGGATTTCTCCGAAGTTTTTATAACTACCGATCAGTCTCCTGCCACTCTTCGGCAAAGCCTTGGAGGATTTATTCAACGCCAAAGTGACTAATCACCATACATCGCATGATCTGCTCTCTTATAAATGTCCCACCTAGGTCGACCGCATAGAAAAAAAATGCGTTGTGACTGATTTTTACTATAAGAATATAATGAAATTTAGGAAGAAAGGGATTATCAAAGGTCAGGAAATAAACATTAATGACAGAATAGGGCTATTATACGTATAATGTAAATGGGTTGTTAATGATTTTACTGTAGAAATGCATTGAAAATTAGGAAGAAAGGGATTGTCAGTGGTCAGGAATGAAGGCAAGCATTACTGATAGAATAGGGCTATTATATGCATAATGGATATCTAGAATAAAGGTGTTGTAACCTAAGGAAGTTTACTGAATAGAATAATCAAACGAATGTTGCTAATAAATGATAATACTTAGGACAAGAACAACATATATAAGATTCGGCAGCGGCGCGTAGAAGTAGTAGTCAACTGCTGAAAGTGAGTCAAGTGAATTCCACAAGGAATCTCCAACTGCAGGATATCTACCAACTGCCTCACGAGGACAGATGTGGCGCAAGGTCGAATTTAATGTGTGGCATCCGAGCCCGTAAGCTCGGCCAAAAATTCCCCGTAGACCCCGAATAAAACGGATTCGTGTAGCTATTATCTGAGACGAGACTCTGACTTTCGAAATCGCCTTGCCTGGGAATCCTCTCTGCCCGAAGACATAGAGTTTGACCATCACAGCTGGAGGCGAATCTTCAAATGCAGGGTATCTTCTAACCGCCCCACGAGATCAGATATGGTATAAGGCCGAATTTAATGTGGTCAGGAGTTAAACATTACTAGCAGAATAGTGCTATCATACGTATAATGATAGCTTTAAAGTAGTTTTAGATTGGTTTGGTTTATTTTGTTTTACGGCATATCAACTCCAGGTTATTTAATTCCGAAAAAATTTTTAAGATAGTTTTGTATGAATAGAATATGTATTAATTTTTTTTTTCAAAGCTGAGTTGCTGGCATTTTTTTCAAAAATATATTGCTGGTGTTTTTACTATTAAATCTATTTTTATACTTTCATCCTGTTTTGACCCCAGTTTGGTGGTTAACTATTTACCCATAGCTGGGACTCTAACAGGTTCTACCATAACAGCCATTAAGAGGTGGTTCCACTCCCCTTTAGAATCTAGTGATCAGAGGCCTTGCTGCCGGATGTAGTTGATCGTTATACCCGGTATGAGTTGTTTCAGATCAATTTTTATCGATGTAGTTATTATAGATTTAATAGCTAGAACGCGTGGCTAGTTTTGTCAATGTTGTTGGTTACATTTTATTTCCGTTATTTTTTATGCTTTCTTGATTATTTTTATACAAGTAATACAAACGCGTTGAGCCTTGCTTGATCAAACTTGTGAATTTAGACTGAAGACATCATCTAGAAAAGCGCTTCTTAAACATTTTTCATTCATGACCCCATTTTTCATCCCGAGATTTTTCGCGACCCCAGATATTAAACAACTACAGTAAAAATAAATCCGTTGTCACTGCAGTCGCCACAAGGGCACCGTACACGCGTTTTATTACCGCAGCTCATGCGTGGCGCATCGCGTTAAATATCGTGCGTTTGTGAAATAACACAGAAACTTCATGTGAATAGGGACATACCCATTATCGTCCGTAGGTATGCTACAACAAAAGGGATTGTCAGTGGCCAGGAATTAATGCAAAGCTTACTGACAAATGGACCTATTATGTGTATAATTTGTTTAGTACAATCGGACATGTGTTGTAATTAAAGAAGAAAATGACTTGTAATTCGTTGTCATTTTCTTGTCTTTTGACGGTGATTGGATATTCAACTCACAATGAAGCGTCCGTTCTTCCAGTGGTAGTACCTCAAATAATCATGCATGATTTCATAGAAACAGTCGCAGATATAATCAATCGTAAACATGTCCATGGTACTCCGGCCGTAAAATCCTGTAAAGACATCAAAGAGATAATTTAAATTAAAGTTTAAAAAAGTTAAGATTGATTTAATAATGTTAATGTCGACTATACAAAACGTTTCCCTCTATTAAGTTCATCAGACGTAATAAAAGAAACGCTTTATCTCACAAAGTGCTATACTGTTTCCTTAACTGACAAAAAATATCTTATATATATTCGACTTTCCGTTAGTCCGTCCGTCTAAAATAGCCATAGATTGACCGATCGAAACCAAATTTCGGGGTGAAGTACAAACATATAAGGGGATACAAAGTACAGCTTGTTTTCCTAGAGTACGTAGCTTAGTGCAATAAGTCTTATTATATAACATAGAAAATATGCCCACTATTTTATAAACAATAATTATGATTAAAATAATAAATAATTATTTAATAAAAATGCAATATTGTTTTTGGCATATATTTTATTTAGGTTTTTATATATACATGAATCCAGTTTCTAGTTCGGCCTGCGTTTGCAAGAACTATAAACATATCTCAAGGCCAAACGCTTCAAAAAGTTGGAATTTACCCCCACATACAAATATTTACACATGGCCAGATGTATGTTGCATGCTCAAGAGTAAGAAATCTTACGAATATATTCGTCAATTTTAAAAAGGAAAAAAAATTCTTAAAAAATATTTTTTTACCATGAAATCTTATAAAATTAAAGGAAATGTAAAGAAATTATTAAACTGCGAAGTTTAAAATTTTGAATTTATTAAATTTTGTATTTAAACAAATCATCTTATTCAAATTTCATCTATTAGTTTGTGAAATTGAGCGAAACGTAGATTTTTCAAATCTCGACAAAAAATGTTGACGATTACTTTAACAATACCAAATACTGTGAGGATTTATAAAACAAATTCTAGTATAATAAAAGAAGTGTTTACTTTCTGTCCGCCACGCGCTGTTTTGGTGTGAAATTGAATGCGGGTATGCACTGTATATCCAAATATCGGTCATGTGTGGGTGAATTACATGTAGTTGTGTAATTTAATGTACACAGAATTATATACACCCGGACATATACAGACAATTTGAGTTTGAAATAAGACTACTTCAAAAAATTATTCTCTAAACCACGTTCTGGACAGCTACAACTCTTACACGAGCATTATGAAGTTGGAGACAAGAAATTAAACCCTAAAAAGCAGATGATTGTTAGGATTTAAACATTCTGGAAATTAATGTGAAAGAAATAAAACTATTTTTGAAGTTTTCTTTTTTTAATATTTTTGTCTTTTTATTGACAGATCGTGATATCTATCAAAGACATGGAATTTAGATTTTTATTATTGCATTATTCCAAACTTTTAACACATCTGCAGACAGCAATTAATGCTAGCAACTGAGCACAAATAGTTATTGTCTGTCTGTCTGTCTATCTTATTATAAAAATTATGTGATTGTAGAAACCCAGACGTCTGCCCATTGGAAAACCTGTGGTATACCAATGTACCATCTCATCCATTGAGAGTCCTAATACTAATCATCTCATATGTGATATCTCTGTATCGCTCTATCTCAGAATTCTTTATCTATCTATCTATCTATCTATCTATCTATCTATCTATCTATCTATTTCATACCTGATATCTATCTATATAATTATCAGTCTCATAATTATTTTATATCTTATACTTCGTATCTATCTATCTATCTATCTATCTATCTATCTATCTATCTATAGTTTACATCTATCTATCTATCTATCTATCTATCTATCTATCTATCTATCTATCTATCTATCTAAGCCTGTTCATCTATCTATCTATCTATCTATCTATCTAAGCCTCTTCATCTATCTATCTATCTATCTATCTATCTATCTATCTATCTATCTATCTATCTATGTCTCTTCATTATCTATTTCAGTCTGTTCAATATCTATCTGTCTATCACAGCCTGTTCGATATCTATCTATCTATCTGTCTGTCTGTTCATTATTTATATGTCTATATATCAATGTATCTATCTATATATCGATGTCATATATGACATCAATCTATCTCTCTATTTCATAGTCATTATCTAGCAACCATCTTATATTACACATTCAGCTACCTATCTATATATCTATCTATCTATCGATAGTTTACATCTATCTATCTATAATTATTTATTTAAAAATATGTTTCCATCGCTACATAAGACTTCTCATGTTTCAAAACAAGAGCCGAAAACTTTAATATGATTATTTGAATTACATTGAATTAAAGTACCAAGCTCTGTTCCATCTTCAAGCGAAATTCTTTTCGGAATAACTAATTCTTGAAATTTACGCGTTTTTATGAGCATATACATTATTAAAATTAAAATTACTATGGTAACGGCTAGAGCAATTATTTAAGAAAGGAGCGTAAGGGTTAATAATTTGTATCAATATCTCAGTTACATTCAAAGAGGTCAAGTCAGGGTAAGGTTGGGGTGACTAAATTCACTATGGGATCTTTAGACTCTGCAGAGTTTTCTGACGTTGTCGGTCTTTTAATACGGTACAACCTGAACGCGCACCGTGAATTAGATATTAAGGACATTGGGCTGTACAGAGATGACGGGCTCATGGTAGTGAGGAGCTCCACTAATTTTGAAATAGAGAAAATTAGAAAGATTATATATAGTGAATTTAGAAAACTCAATTTAAAAACAACAGTCTGTACAAAATTAAAAAGGGTAAACTTCCTCGACGTAACTCTGGATTTAATAAACAACGCATATCTACCTTATAGAAAACCTAATACTAACCCCTTATGTATACACCCTAAGTCAAATCACCCTCCATCAATAATTAAGGATATACCCTCATCAATAGAGAAAAGAATCAGCATTAACTCCGCTAATAAAGAAATATTCCAACAACACAGTAATTTTTATAACGCAGCTCTAAAAAATAGTGGATACAAAAATGCCATCAATTATAGAAACAATTGTACTAACCAGAAAAAAAAAACAGGGAAAGTAAAATCATTTGGTATACCCCTCCGTTCAACCAAATGGTTAGTATTAAGCTAGGACATAAATTCCTAGCTTTAATTGATAAACACTTTCCTACTAATAGCAGACTTAGTAAAATCTTTAATAAAAACACCCTAAAATTAAGTTACAGTTGCACTGAAACTATAATTAAAAAACAGAATAATAAAATCCTGAATAAACCTCCATACCAGAATAGTATTAATAAAAACCCTAAACTTAAATTAGGGAAAAATAGTGAAAAATTATGTGATTGTAGAAACCCAGACGTCTGCCCATTGGAAAACCTGTGGTATACCAATGTACCATCTCATCCATTGAGAGTCCTAATACTAATATGATATACATTGGTCTACAAAGAATGAATTTAAAACCAGGTGGAGGCAGCCTAAGTGCTCCTTCAACAATATAAATAAAAGAAATCAGACATCTCTATCTAAATATTTTTGGCATTTGAAGGAAATGAATAAAACACCAAAAGTAAAATGGAAAATTATAAACAAAACTAGAACGTGTAATACTTGGGATGACCCATGCCCTTTATGCCTACATGAAAAACTACACATTATCAAGTTTCTAAATAATGAAAATTTATTAAACAATAGACATGAGTTAGCGGTTTTTGCCGACATCATCAAATTTTCGCATTGAATAATTAGCATAGAAAACAAACAAACAATTAAATAATAAATCCAAATTTTAAACTCCATAATCTAAATAAAAAGTTTAAAAGCCCTACCCAATAATAATAATAATAATAACCCTTTGTGAAGTCGAGAGAAAAAAAACAAATGTTAGCTAATTATGACAGGTTTTTATATACACAAAACCCTTTCAGGAAATAAAATGAAATAAAAAAATAAATAAATCTCCATAGACATTTAACCAGTTTAGACGATGTCATCTTCTGCTTTAAATTTAGACACCCCCAACCTTACCCTGACTTGACCTCTTTGAATGTAACTGAGATATTGATACAAATTATTAACCCTTACGCCACTTTTCTTTAAATAATTGCTCTAGCCGTTACCATAGTAATATTAATTTTAATAATGTGTATGCTTATAAAAACGCGTAAATTTCAAGAATTAGTTATTCCAAAAAAGAAAAAAAAATTCACTTGAAGATGGAACAGAGTTTGGTACTTTAATTCAATTTAATTCAAATAATTATATTGAAGTTTTCGGCTCTTGTTTTGAAACATGAGAAACATATTTTTAAATAAATAATTATACTACTTTTGTATCGAGCACTGTTTGTTAAAAGTAATAACAAAAATACTAAAGAACTTTGTATTATTTACCTAAGGAGTTCTTTCTTATTTTCTATATATTTACACACACACACACACACACACACACACACACACACACACACACACACACACACACACACACACATATATATATATATATATATTATTCATATAACAGGAATATGAGCAAAATTTACAATTGTTAAATTAAGCTTTGAACCATTGTATCTTAGAAATGATTAAAGATATCTTACTGGAATTAGTGTTCTTATAACACTATTGGACTCAAATTTGAGCAATAACAATGTATAATTACTCTCCAAGAAGTATCATGATAAAATCGATCATAAACGAAAATGACATGTTCATCATTAATTAATTATAGCTAAGGATCATATATATATATATATATATATATATATATATATATATATAAAGAAACAGTTTTAAGGTGTGCTATATTCATGGGATAAAGTGCACAATATTAGAGATAGAGCGTGTTAATATAAATATAAAAGTGAATTACTTTTTAAAAAATATGATTCATTCGCTACATAAGAGTTCTCATGTTTCAAAAACAAGAGCTGAAAACTTCAATAAAATAATTAGAATTAAATTGAATTAAAGTATCAAGCGCTTGAGGATGAAACAGGACTTTTAAAGTTAAGGTGGCAAGAGTTTCAGCTAGTGTTTTTTTTTAATATAATGAGGTGATAAAAGTGTTAGTACTATATTCTACGGGAACATCTGAGAATGAGAGTTAGTTTTTTTTTTGACTAACTTCTTAGGTAAAGTTAAGGATAGAGTGTTTCTCCAAATAATGAGCCATAATTCCCATAATTCTTTTGAGGTTTTGACGTGTCCAACTAAGATCAGTTATCTTTTTATTTTGTGTATTTGTTTTGATATTTTAGTTTGTTTTGGAGTTCCTTTCCACCACCTCCTTCCATTGACAGATTTTTATATATAGAATTTTATAATAGTTAATTTTAATTTCATGGGGTGTTTTTGTAGGTTTCCTGAGAGTATGTGGTACATGAAGGATTGAATGATGATCGATAAGTTCTTTTTATGGATGAGAAAATTGTAATGAGTGAATGGGTCGTGAATCTGATTAGCTAGGTGTAAGATAATAAGTGATAACCAACCTCAGCCGATCCCCCCCCATTTTTTGCCTTGTGTCACAATTGTATTTTATATACAATAAATCTTGGCTATTTCTTATTGGTTATATTATCATGTCATGTGTAATGAAGTAACATATAATATTTAAATATGTGTGGCAAACATTCTCGACGCTGAAGTGTGTAAAAGTTAGTAAGATGCAGTTGGATGATTTGATTGGGTGCATGTCACGTGTAATGAAGCAACAGATAATATTCAAATAAGTGTAAGAAAATATTCTGGATGTAAAAATATGTAAAGGTTAGTGAGACGCTGCTGGATATTTTGAACAATTTTTTATTTCAGTTCTCAGAAATTAGTTTTTCAGTTAACCTTTGACTACTGTCGATTGCTCGTTATACGAGCTGGAATTCTCAAATCTTAATTAGTTCCTCACATTTTCTAATATTTATTCGGGTATAGTATATTACAAAAAAGAAAGGCTTAGGTTGGGTTAAGAAGCACAAAAATCATACAAACCGAGTTAGTGTCAACACAGATTTTAGCAGTAGTATTAATGCAACTATCTATCACTGACTTCGTATTGCTGCTACTAGGAAATTACGCGCATACATAAAACTACTTAATACGTGACAAGCTCATTGTCATATGTCGATTCACTCTATTGTCTGTAGTACTAACACAATTGATTCGGCTGTATTGTAAAGAAAGACAAACAAATGTATTTTTGTTTGAAGTTGTTTCGTAAAGAGATTTGTAATTCATTTATTTAAATTTGAAAGAAAACTAATACACAATATTAAAAAAATATATTGAAATTTGTAGATCCGTGTTTGAAGACTGTTTATTTATTTGCTTATTATCGACGCATATTCCTCTACATATGTGTTCAACTTCAGATCTTGCGAGGGCTAGAGTCCCAATAGACACTCAAGGCATTGATCCTCTTTGGGAACACAGTGATTTATGAAGACTGGAGAAAATTTAGTGTCTGTTCCGTGACGATGAAAAGTTATTATTATGATTTTGGTGGTAATGAATGATACAACACAATCTTCCCTTTAGCGGTCAACGGAATGAATTAAATCAATTTGAATATGTAGATCGATAGGGGAAAAATATACAGTTTAATAAATAGATGGGGCGTCTACTCAAATATGAGTTTCCACTAAAATAAAGTTTAAATTGATAAAAATTAGGACGCATTTTCACTTGCTGGAGAGCGCATATTTTTCTTAAATAAAATTTCTCGAATATTCAGGCCGGTAGACCAAAAATAAATGAATATACTGTTTAATAAATAAACGGGGCGTTTACTCAGATACGAGTATCCACTGAAAATAACGTTAAAACAGATAAAATTGTATTCTGTCGGATTGATAAAAATTCTTTATTTTTTTTAGAAACTTTGTTTATTTTTGGATACTTAACGAAGCAGATATGATAATTTCAAGGGAACTGTCGGATTAATAAAAAAAAAAGACATTACTTCTTTAGAAAATTATGAAATCCTATTTATGAGAATGGCGAAACCAAACCTCGACATTGTCATCTCGCAACACCAACAATAACAAATATAAAAAGACCCCCCCCAACGAAAACAAACCAAAACACAAAAAAAAATGAATACACTTACCGAATTCACGAGCGAGATATCTACAAATGGCCATGGTCTCTGGCATACGATATCCTCCATCCATCTCTAGGCAAGGAAGACACATACCTGGCATATCTATAAATAAAAACAATAGTATAAAAGTACCAAATCTGGAAACGTTGCTTATAATCTTCTGAATATCATGTAAAAGAATGAAGAGTGTTAGTTTCTTTGTGTTATTTTTCTTCTTTCTATAAATCATTTCACGTTAATAAGTAAATTCTAAGCTTTTTATAAAATGTTACGAAATAATAAATTAGGCAAAACGCGCAGGTACTACACTTTGAGCCTAGGAGAACTCAAAACTATTACACAACTAAGCAGAATGACTATCACCGCCACTTAAAACATAGGCATGGCGCACAGGTACTATCATGAGCCTTGTAGATGTAGGGGAGGACATTTTGAACTTAGGTGAGCGCGCAACTACTAAACTAAATTGGTAATAACAATCTAATTTGTGTGTGTGTTTCAAATAGGTTTTGAAAAATATCATGGACCTTTAAATTCGAAAAGAATAGTAAGTGCTGCAAAAAATGATACACGTGAAATAATAATTTGATTTTTAAAGGAACATTTCTGGTTAGGTATCAATACATCTCTCATCAACACAATTATACGTTTGTTAGTAATACTTGCCTTACTAAATCATTATTTCCGCTTAAAAAAAGAATTCTTATAATCCAAAGCTAAAAAAAAACAAAATACCAAAAAACAAATCAATTCATCACTCAATCTATTCGACACATAAGAGCAAAGAAAACAAACAAAATACGCTGTTTTTTTGTTGTTTTTTTTTTTATTAATTAATATTTTATTTATAAAATAAATTGAGTTTTGTCTATAATGGTCGGAACTAATAGGACAAAAGAATGGATCTCACCTGAATATTTGCGTTAACTATAGAGCTATAATAAGCATACGATATAAGTATATCCTAATATTAAGTACAGTTCAATAGATTTAAACTATTCTAACGTCATCAGGATAGACGAATTCATATTAACAAAATCGGCACATCGTAGCGTGCTATTTAAAACACAAAATCATGAAAATATTCAAAACTTTCAAAATCGAGCAATTTTCAGTTAAATTTGCATTTTAATAATGATACTGATCCAATTTATCTGTTTATTGAAAATAAGATTTGAAAAATTTATGAGTATATGAAGAAGAAAATAAAGGAAAAATAATAATTGTTGCATAAAATATAATAGCCATTAAATAATAACTTTATGTTTAAAGAAATATTTTTTCATATATTTATCTTTATTTTTCGGATATCACTATTTTCTGCACAAAATGCGTAAAATCTTTATTTCCGTTCGCAATCCATTTGTTTTAATAGTTCCTCATTAAGGAAGGTAATAAAGTCACTAAGACTCAAAGGGTTACTAATTGTGAAAGAGTATGAGATAAGAAAACATTATTAAAAAGGACAGGAATTAAGTAGACAGTAAATAACGATTGACATTTCGTTTAATTTTTTTACAGATCAAAGTTTACAAAGGCGGGAAACCGGGAACGAGACCCACGATCGAGAAGGACGAGGGAAGATTTGAAGAATTGGAACAATAGAGGCTGCGGGCTAGAATTGTAGTTCAATGTGAGGTAGGTCCATATGTTTTTCCAGCACATCTTACAGGAGCTGTCTACAGGGACTTTATTCCGGACACACTTCCTGACCTGCTAGAAGATGTACCCCTGCTAATATGAAGGCGCATGTAGTTCATGCATGATATAGCTCCAGCACATTTTAGTCACATTGTTCGCGATGGACTGGCTGACATCTACCATGAAAGATGCATAGGTAGCGAAGGAACAATTTCATATCCTGCTAGTTCCCCCGACCTCAGTCCTTTGGATTCTTCTCGGCTGGACCACATAAAAGAGTTGGTTTATGCAACAGACATTAATAATGCAGAAATGCTTTACTAACTTATCATGGGGGTCTGCGAAATCATTCGACACTGTATGGGAGTTTTTGAAAGGGTCCGCCAGTCAATAATCTGACGGGTACATGCATATGTGGAAGCAAGCGGAGGATGTTTTGAACATTTTTTTATAAGTTGAGGCAGAACAAAAACCTTTGCACATATACAGAAATTTTACCTTGTTTTGGTGTCAGGGACCCGCCGCCAAAGATTTATGTATGGTTGGGTCATTATACCTGTTACAATTTTGAGATACATTAGACTACTAGTGAGCCAACCCAAATGACTTGACTCACTTTATAGTCCACCAAGAGAAGGGTTAACCAATCAGAAGACGTAAAATATTTGATCCGTCGTGTATAAAGCCGGCCATTTGTTTACTCTCTCCGAATGCCCAGTGCCAACTTGTCAGTCGAAAGAACAGAAGGATGAACTACTGAACTACGCTTCCCTACTGTCTTCGAAATATTCACTGCTAACCTTTGGATTTTATACTCAAAGACGACTGTCATCATGAACAACAATACCAGTAAGTATCCACCCCATGGCAGATAGGCCAAATCTGAACACTACTGCCATATATGGGCTGGGACTACCCAACCTTTAATTGCTTATCTTGATAGAATTGAAAAGCATCAACGGGGCTTTGTGGGGAATAAATTATTTTCTCCTCTACAGCCCCCCTTTTCTACAAACAAAATTTTGCGAGCTTCTCGCTGCTATATCGCTATTTCCATGGCACGTGTTGTGATTAGTCATATTCTATAGTTCCAGCCTTAGCCTTTACAATTGCTCGCCGCTATTACGCGTACACAAGGTCATCATTCCCTTCGAATTCCATTAGACAAGATATTCGGGCAAGATATTCATATGAACTGCTGTTCTGTTAAATAAACTCCCGGTGTGTTTTTCCCAATCATATCAACCTTGATTTCTTCATATCTAAGGTTAACCATATTTTCTTTATCAAAGGCAGGTGATAAAAAAAAATAATATTGGTACTATTTCTTTTCTGTCACGGGCACGGTGCAGGGAAAGGGTTAGGGTTAGTTAGCATTGAATTTTATTTTTAACCCCTGCCGTAACGCTAACCCTTTCCATGCACAGTGCCTGTGACAGAAAAGAAATAGTGCCCATACTAATTTATTATCACCTGCCTTTGATAAAGAAAATATTTTATTCAGGGGAGATTAATAAATAAAAAAGTAAAAACAGGAAACCGAAACCGGAAGAAGATGGCGCCACCGTCTACGGTAGAAAAGAGAGTTAAAAACGTAAACTCGTCGAGTTTACCATCCCAGGATATATTTTCCTAGGCCCGGGTAGTCACCTGAAAAGACTAAAACACTCAACGGCACTTAAAAAATTAGATGAGAAAGCTAAAGAACACGAATTAGCATCCACCAATCCGAACATAACTACATGCATAGCCCCCAAAACTTCACTTCTTGCCTAAGCTCGTAAAACACCACACAGTAACACGATACCTTGAGCGGTTCTTGGCCTTGTACCAAGAGAACATATGAACACTTCTTGCGTATATATTATGTTAACAACGTTGATTTTGAAATTCTTTCCTCTTATATGAAAAGTAAATGCTGGACAATCTCCTCAAAGATGTAGAAGACATTTCAAGCAAGAAAAATCTGATTCTGAAAAAAGATGCTGACATTACCATTGACGGAACGTGTGAGCAACGAGAAACTTGGAACAACAATACCGATACTTACATGCAGAAAGAGTCAGTTGAAGAATTCTGAGAATACCATGAACTGAACACGCGTGCAACGAGGAAGTCTTGGAGAAAATGGAAACAAAAAAAAACATTTATTCTTAACATAAAAAATGAGTACAATCTATCGCCATTTCAGAGTTCACTTTGGAATTTCCTTCAGGTTACCCGGATCGATAAACATCTAAAGAAAACCGACCGTCAAAAAGTTGGGATAACAACAACAAAGATGAGGACAAGAGTCCGAATATAAATATTGTAAATAATGATAACGACTTTTCTTTTTGTGACCTTTCGCCTCACTAAATTATTTTCCTTGTCTTTCACTCCCAGTAACCCCTTGTGTGTCTTATTATCATTATAGCCATCATCTGTCTTTCTGAAACCTATTCTTTTATTGTCCTTTTTCCTCACTAAAGTCTTCTCATTCCCTTCCATTCACGGTAAGTTCCCGCATCTTCGTGGCATTATCGCCATCTTTTGTCTTCCTGAAAACTTTTCTTTTCATTGCCTTTTCTCTTAAATAAAATCGTCTCATTTTCTTTCAACCCCAATAACCCCTTGCGTCTTAGTCTTCTCTTTCTTTTTAACTTCCAGTAACCCCTTGCGTCTTAGTGGCATTATCGCCATCTTTTGTCTTTCTGAAACCTGTTCTTTTATTGTCCTTTCTTCTCACTAAAATCTTCTCATTCTCTTTCACTCCCAGTAACCGCTTGCGTTTTAGTGGCATTATCGCCATCTTCTGTCTTCTTGAAACCTGTTCTTTTATTGTCCTTTCTCCTTACTAAAGTCCACCGAACGCACCTCTGTGGCCAAATCGGTAAAGGCACGTCAAGCTAAATGACGGTTCAGTATAGGATACAGGTTCGAATCCTGTCGGAGGACGAATATTTTCTGTGAAAAATTCTCGGACATTCAGGCCGGTAAATGTTATTTAATATTGTTTATTATAAACAGAGCATTTACTTAAATATTTGTATCTATAAAAAGAATGTATAAACATAAAAATGTCTTCATATATATGAAGAAATATAGTCTTAAGGTGTGCTGTATTTATGGGATAAAGTGGGCAATATCAGAGATAGAGCGTGTGTAAGAATAAAATTGAACATTGAAGTCAACACTTAGAGGCGACAGGCTGTTTCATGCTAGATGCAATCGTCAAGCATGACGACTGCGTCTAGCATGAAACTGCCTGTAAAAACAAACGACGTGTCTTCGAAAATGACTTGACTCGAAACGATTTAAACTGAGGCATCACTATAAAATGTTCCAACCTGTCATAATTTTTCGCAGTCGTTTCAGCTGTCTCTTCTGATTTTAAGTATAAGTGTCTTTGTTACCTCGTTTCTTAATAGTTGTCAAAAAAAAGTGGCATTTCCACGGATCTAACTCGCGTTGTATTATTATGTTTAAAGTGAAGCAATGAGACGGCCTAATTAAACAGTCCCCCCCCCACAAAGAGCAAATTACTTTCTTTTAATGTTAACAAAATTAAGTCACATCGACGACGCAAAGGCTTAATCAGCCACGGACAATTTTGCGCATCGGAATATAGACAAGAGCTCGGTGCCTTTCAGAGAAGAAATTATTTGACGAAATAAAAGTGGAACATCCTTATTCCGACTGGTGTTAGGTTTAATTACATTATAATTATTAGAATGCTTTTATTGTGGGAGGGAGGCTGGTGTTCGTTAAATATCCTAAACCCTATTACAACACATATATTCATCACAATTTACTTATTCACCATTTAGAATTCATCGTCTGTCATTTAGTCCAACACTTACCACAATACCGTATACGCACAGGGATCCCTAAAACACCCATGGCATCAAAATTCCCAAATATGTACAAATGTCTTTTCCTTTTTCTTTTTTTTTTTTTTTTGAAAGTACGATACAAAGAAATTTTGAATCATCATATGAATGGGGATGGGATGAACCCAGTAACGAAAATAAGGTACTGTTGCAGTTTTTTGGATATATGTTTACTAGTGAGCCAGTCAAAATGAGCTGCCTCCTTTTATAGTCCACCAAGAGAAGGGTTAACCAATCAGAAAGAAAATATTCAATGCGACGTGTATAAAGGCAGCCATTTTTTTTCTCCCAAATTGTCTGCACTGCCATCCTGATATCGAGGACTTAAAGAATTACTTAACAACTGCTACTTTCTCTGAATCTTCCCTGCCGACCTCTGATATCGAACAGATTATGGACTTCACTGGATTCCATATTCAGAGACTGCGGTAAACATGTTCAACAGGTACAACAAAAAAACAAATAAAATATGCTAGTAGGACCCGTCCATCACACAGAAAAATAAGAGCGGCCTCTGTATTCTACCATTAGGCAAAATCAAGTAGCTCACTCACTAAAGTTGAAGGAAGGATAAAATAATTTATGGAGCGGGAAAACTAAAAGCCTACCAAGTCAAGATAAAAAGGGGATAAAATCAAACTGGTTATGTTGGAAATCATGACAAGGATTATAAAAGAGAATGCCGGGAGTAGGTCGGGAACAACACTTACTCTTATTAACTTTCTTTTCTTTTTATGTGCCATGTACTTTCCGTACGTAGAGGATTATGGCTCTCCACCTCCTTCTATCCCTTGCAGCTCTCAACAAGTTCCTTTCCTCTACTTCCTCCCCCGAACCACGTTCTGCCAACCACTTGCTTA
The DNA here is from genome assembly GCA_903632075.3 of Acanthosepion pharaonis. Taxonomy (NCBI): domain Eukaryota; kingdom Metazoa; phylum Mollusca; class Cephalopoda; order Sepiida; family Sepiidae; genus Acanthosepion; species Acanthosepion pharaonis. The sequence continues at coordinate 665,487 of CAHIKZ030001092.1, read as the reverse complement.
AGTCCGCTAGGTATGTCATACGTTATTTTCCTTTGTCTCTCTTTCCCTCTATTCGACCCGTGAGTATCAGATTCTCCAGACCCTCCTTCCTCATTATGTGTCCCGGAAAATTTAGCTGTCTCTCCCTGATATTAAGTATAAGCCTCTTCCTTGTTTACGTCGTCTCTAAGATCTAATCGTTGCTCACACGCTCGGTCCATGATATCCTTAGCATCCTTCTGTAGAACGACATCTCCGTCTCCTCGAGTCTTTTCTTCATCTTTGAGGAAATCGTCCAACATTCGCTGCCGTAAAAAAGGACAGATTTCACGTAACAGCTCTATTCTTTTCTTTGTGACCAAAGAAATCCTCCTGTCTCGCAATACTCTGTCCAGCTTTAGGAATGTGTCCTTGGCCATCCCAATCTACGGATCTCAGTGTCGCACTTACCGTTCTCTGTTAAAAAGTTTATCAGACATTTAATAACTAGATAAACAATATATATATATATATATATATATATATATATATATATATATGTCTAGCTTAACTAGGGGTGGAATCTGATATGAAACTGACCTGTTGCGACAAAAGTAAACTAAATAAAGGTTGGCTTCGTTCTCAGAAACCAGGCTTGTCTCTTTCAAATACAAGGAATAAAATCAAAAAGCTTCCTTCCTAATTTATAGACGAAACACACTGGAATGCATTCCTAACCAATAAGGTAGTCCCCTTCTCAGTCTCATCAGACATAGTTCTTGTCTTGCCGCGAGACGACTGCGATCGCTTGTCTGTATCCCCTATTGTGTGACAACAGAGTTCTTAGTTTGTGAAATTTTTACTTTATTAATGTCGCTTTGACTTAGATATATTTTTTGCTTGATTAATTTTCTTTTCTTTTCTTTTTCTTGTTGCTGTTTATTGCAAATTCTTATTGTTGGTCATTTCTCTCAGTTACATTTAACCCTGGCTAATTACTGTAAAACTGACACAAAGTTCTTTTTGCGATCATGGTCAACTTGATATACTTAGGAAGGATACTAGAATAATAATATTGATAATAACTGGGAATAAACAGCCTACATAAGGATACAAAGTTACTCGATATAAGGTGATTGAAATTTCGGACCGAATCCTTTATTTCGTCCAGCGGGGGTAGATTGTTCTAGTTCCACATGCCATGCCTCTTCTAGATGTCTTAGTTATTTTCCTTTAAGTTTTGGTTCACCACTGCTATGGCATGGTATTGAACCTTGAGGACATCTGTGTATCAATTTTTGGGATTTATAAACCTAATGTCACAGCTCCCATTTCTTACAAGTGTTCCTATTGCAATTTTTGTTATTATTATTGTATTTTTTTTACGAGAGCTTATATTGCAATTTTTTGTTGTTATTCATTGCTTTTCTCTAGCACTCATACTGTATTCATTTCTATGCTTGGTCGGCTCAGGGGAATTTTTTAGCCTAGCATATATGCTGATTCCTTATGTTTTCTTATTTTCCAGTGATGTACTCTATTATTTCAGAAATTTTATTTTAAAGATATAATATTCTGTAAATCAAGAAAAGTTAAAGTCTTAAGGTTAATCTGGACAAGATTTACGCCTGGTGAGCCTTTCGTCGCGAAACTCTTGAGTCAGCTAACCGAACGTTTCCTGATTTATTCGATAGATAAAATTATAAAGATTCGTAAACCCATTACAAACCAATACTGAGCACTCCGACGTGCTGTAATGATTAGCAAGCTTGCCTGGCTAGATCAATTATTAGTGATTAGTGAGTTTGATCCTCACTGGGTGCTCCTTAATATCAATCTAGTGCTACACCTACGCTATGCTCAGTAAAACAAGTATATCTCGGCGTTGTGTTATCGTTAGAAAACTTATTTCGCTAGCGTAATTACAAATGAGTAGTATCTTCGATCTGGGTGCTCCAGAATTTTACCCTTGTGCCACATCTAAACTACGCTTAGAAAATCGCCATTGGAAGTCAACGTAATTTCACTTCCGACTACAATTTTATCGAATTAAATTTGGATTTCCGATAGGGTCGTCTCTTAGCTGTTTTGTTTTTTAGCTTACCTTTTAATTTCCGAAATATTTTGCTTAAACACCCAAACATACCTAGATCTTATGTGTTATGGTAATTTACCCACGCACGCATGGACTCTTCCAGCTTTGAATAGGAGCAGGTACTGCCTTTTAAGAGAGGGAAGTTTCCAGCAGTCAGTTCTTCTTGCCGTAACACTCTCGTTTCTATGTTTGTATTACTGTTTCTGTTAATATATTTCTTTAACTCAGTTCCTCTCTTTGTGTCTTTATTTCTGACCCTAACAAGGCCACAATATTATGTTCTGGCAAAAAACACAGGAAGCATTTATTCCAATGCGGAACATCTTATCTGGAAATACAGAAGCTCCTCATAGACTGACATAAAAAATATAGGAAATCTCTTAACCCAGTTTAAATTTACTATTTTATGGGCTAGATGTAACCGTAAGTTCTATGCTAACAGTTTCTTCTCTCGCACTTCTCGCTTGTGGAATACTCATCCGGATCCATGCATGTTTCCTGATTTCTCTTCTATTCTTCTCGCTCCCTAATATTTTTCTGTTTTTCTTTTTCTTACACTCCCAGTAACTTAGTACCTAGTATCGCTGTTATAAATCGACGTTTTTTCCATCAATTATTTCTAATTATTTTCATATTACAAATAAAAAAAAATGTAATGACTGCCGTTATGACGTCTAAGTTTAATTAATGAATACGTTAACAAGCCCAAGTTTAGACATGGTGATATAAGATGGCCGACAGCAAATATCCTGTTCAGTGCGCCAGATTTGCTTATCAGTTATCTCATCATAACCATATCGGCATGTTCCTTAAAGACTGACGCATTGTGCGGGACGATGAGAAAATCTCTTATGGTTCGCTGTGAGATTGGTAATTTTTAATGTGTGAAGGATGGCACCTCCAAAGCTACTGTCACATATGAACATGGCAATTTTATTACTACAAATATTATTATAGTGGATACTCGCACTTGAAATAGACGCCTCATTTATATTTTAAACATCGGGTGTTGCGGCTACAGGGATGCGCATTTGAGAAAACTCAATAAATAAAAGGTGCTCTCCGGCAGGGACCAGACACGAGACATTTACTTTATTGAGATTTCTAGAATATTCAGGCCGATAGACGTAATTCACAGTGTTCAAAATAAAAATGGATGTCTAAGTGATTCTCTTGTTTTTTCTCATATATATATATATATATATATATATATATATTTATAAGACACGCACACACACACATAACACACACGCACATACACACACACACACACACATATATATATATATTTATATATACAAGTATATAATTGGTATATACGGAATGAATTCCAATAACCAACAATTACTATTCTTAAAAGAGTGCTCAATACAAAGTAGAGCAGATATAATTATTATTTATAAAAAAATTACAACATAAGTATGCTATAAAATCACTACAAAAATAGCCATTTTTTTTCAACACCCTCGGTGTCTTATCAAGTGATGATATTGAAGATAAAATAAATGGTTTTAAAAGTTTCAAATTAATTAACGATCCTACACTAGGGGGAAACATTGTTACAAAAGCTAGAATAACCAATCAAAAACCAAGTATAGAAAGATTCAAAAACTTGACAACGAAATCATTTTATAATAGCTATTTAGATCTTTAAAATACGGGTTATATTAAAAATAATTTATACTAACCAATAATTATAAAATTATATGATAAAATTTAATATTAAAATTAAAAACTGGCAATTTTAAAATCCAAATTTAATCACTATTAAGTTTAAAAACTACAAAATTATTGAGAAAGGAAAAAATATATATGTTATTCAATTTATTTCTTCGTTGAAATTACGTTCGACAAGACGCTACAATATATCCGGTCATTTGACAATACATGTATATATATTTTTTATTCTAAAGTGTGTGAATGTGGTCTTAAACTCACGCGCAAAACAACAAAAACACAATCAGACTATAATACATAAGCACCCAGACATATTTAGATATATATATATACACACACACACAAAAAAAAAGAAAAAAGGCGACGAGACAGGAATATCTCTACAGCCCATTATGAAAAAAGGAAACGGGGAAACCAACACCTATACACAAACACAATTAAATGTGAATACACTCTACACACACATAGACACCGATAAATACACGTACACACATCCACAGACAATGACCTAGACAATCAGATACCACAACCAATAAATATTTAAGATTTAAAGTATCATTAAATAAATGCTAACCACTTATTAAATTATAACTTAAGCGAGCAAATATACAAAGATAAAAATGGTTAAAAATAATATTATTTAATATATTAAAACGAAAAATCCAAAACCACAAATATCAATAAAAATATATTTTAATCATAAGTTGATAATAGTTTCATTATATATTAGGCGAAGAAAAACAGGATAAAGAAACCCACAGAAATAAGTGTACAGTCATACGCATATACATATATACACACGCGGCAGGAAACACAAATTAACACACATATACTTACACACATACATACATATACATACAGAAATACATACATATAAATATATAAACATAAACATATACGCACATATACATATCTATGATAACAAGTACACATACACACACATATACATATAAACATATATACACACATATATACACACATTTATGCACACATACTCACATATATAAATATATGCCCCAATATAAATACATGCACCAATACATATATGAACATATATACACACATAGACTAACTACTGTGGCAGTAATGATATACCAAAGTTTCCATACCTACACATACACACAAACAATCTCATATATAATAGGTGTCAACACACACATATACATTCACAAACATACATATATATACACATACATACATATCTACATATAAGCATATACATAAATATACCTACATATAATAACAAGTATCAATATATACGTACATATATATATAAATACAACGACATTCAACCAAATACATACATAAACGCACATATATATACATACATAAACATACATCCAAATACATGCACACACCAATATACATATACCCTAACATACATATATAAACACATTCATACAAACAGAAATAAACGTAAATATAATTTTAGATACACAATAAAATAGGACACATACATATATATATATATATATATATATATACACACACACACAATATATATATATATATATATATATATATATATATATATATATATATATATATACACACATGCATATACATACACACACATATATATATATATATACATATATACCGTGGCACAAAGCCGAAATTAGGGCGCACCCAGTGAGGAACGAACTCGTTACTAATTCGCAATTGATCTAGCGAACCAAGCTTGCCAACCATTATACCGCCTCGAGGTGCTCATATATATATATATATATATATATATATATATATATATATATATATATATACACACAAACATACATATATACACACACACATACACATATACATCAACAATTTTTTAACCTTTTCACTTCTTATCTACCATACCCTCCCACATTATATATATATATATATATATATATATATATATATATATATATATATATACACACACAAATATATATATACAAAAAACCCCCAAAAACACACATATAAATACACTTATATTCAAATCTACACATTCCTCAGTGCAAACACGCTAACCTACACATAAATAAATATATACACATATACACCAACACTAATAACACTATGTAGGTAAACAATACACACTTATATCGTCAGTATGACAATCATGCAACAAAAATAGTAATCTATTAAAATTACAGCGACATATCATTATCATTTAAAGTATACGATCCCTACACTAAGTTAAATTTATAACGGTGTTTACAATTAACTGTAAGTTCATATCTTTGATTTAAGAGATCAGCCTTGTTTTTTAAATCTAATAATTTCAAATTATTCGTTAAGGTATAGGTAACATGGGGCATATAGGGAGTTACATGTACGAGCTTTCTTAACCAAACTCCATTTAACCGTAGGTGTTTTGTTCTTATCTTTTAGATTCCAAAAATACTTGGATAATAAAGTCATGTACCTATATTCACTGTGATTAAAGTATTGCATATGCCCCCGCCAGCGTTCCTTGAATGTTTTCATGGTGCTACCAATGTAACTTATTATGGTTGCAATTAACAGGGTTTTTATATTGAATAGTGGTATTTTTGTATCCACTATTTTTGAGTGCAGAATTGTAAAAATCACGATGTTTATTAAAAACATCCTTGTTATAAGAGTTAACACTAATTCTAAATCCAATGGAAGAGGGTATGTGTTTGATAACTGAAGGGGGATGGTTGGAATTTGGATGCACGTATATTGGGTTGGAATTAACCTTCACATATGGTTGGAAAGTGTTGTTAGCAAGGTCTAGGGTGACATCTAGAAAATCCACTTGTCTAACATTAGTTGTAACTATTGTCCTAAGACCTAAATCCTTAAATACCCTATGGATCATTTTCCTAATACGGTCTACCTTAATTTTAGTGGAGTTTTTAACAACTAATAATCCATCATCTCTACACAATCCTACACTATCTGAATCTAGACAAACGAAGGCACACTTGCTAGTTATTCTAGCTTTTGTAGCAATGTTTCCCCCAGTGTAGGATCGTTAATTAATTTGAAACTTTTAAAACCATTTATTCTATCTTCAGCATCATCACTTGATAAGACACCGAGTGTGTTGAAACAAAATGGCTATTTTTGTAGTGATTTTATAGCATACTTATGTTATAATTTTTTTATAAATAATAATTATATTTATATATATATATATATATATATAGATTCGGTGTTTATAAACAGTATTTTGGACTTTGCTAACCAGACGCTTCTTTGTGGCTGGATGGTTGGCCTCAAAATCAAATGATGGTTCCCATTGGGGTTACAGGTTCGATTCCTGTCGGAGAAGTGTGTCCATATATATATATATATATATATATATATATATATATATATATATATATATATGCACGTTACTCTGTGTATAAGGTTACTACACCTGCATTTATAAAGTTCCTCAAGGAAAGAAAAGCTATGGTATAAAAGGGTTTCATCTTGTCAGTCTGTCTGCCTGTCTGTCTCTCTCTCTCTCTCTCTCTCTATATATATATATATATATATATATATATATATATATATCAGGTCAGGTTGATTTGTGGTTAAGTTAAACGGTGTGATAGAACGTCAAATGCCTAATAATGACAAATCAGTTGACTGGTAATTTTGTCTAGTTTTAATATAATAATTATTCAATATAAAAAAAAAAGAAGATGAAAGAAAATGTATATTACAACGAAATGAAAATTAACAACTTTTCAGTAGATCAATACATATTTCACCAGTAAACTTTCAGTGTTTGTTAAATAACGAAGTTTTACTCGTGTAAACGATTGTCATGACAAGGAAAGATGGCGTTTACGGAAAATAGACACGGTTACTTCACTCAGACATGATATATGATGAGATACACTTACTGGAAATTATTCACTTTACAATAAAAAAAACATAAAAGATATGAAGCATTTACTTCTGGTGGGCGTAAGAAAAAAATCACCTATTCTCTGCCTAAAAACATAGACCAAATTGCTCGGATGTGTAGAACATTCTGACAGTTTTTGTACAATTTATGTCCAGGAAAAAAAAACACTTCTACAAACACAAGAAACATTGAATAAAAAGTATAACCACAGTACCTTGTCAGTGGTCTTTTTTAAATCGAATTCACCTCAAGGAAAGTAGTAAATGAAGTTACTAGTCGTAAAAGAATTGTAAAATAGAAAACATTCTGAAGAACAGTGAAGAGTAATCAGGAAAACTGTGGACAACGATCGGCATTGCATTTAAAAATTTGGAGATCAAAGTTAGCCGGAAAGCATGGAACTAGAAGAAAATTCCACAAGTGCAAGAAAAGAAATTGTTAGCATAGAACTTAAGGTTACATCAAGACAATTCAACTTCAAATTGATGAGTCCTTGTTGTTAATCTAGTACTGTGCTTGCATTCATAAAGTCTAGGTACCATAGCGAAAGGAATCAACCGAAGAATTACCATGAAAGTATTTATAAAAAGCCACTGGGAAGCAACTTTATGGCGGTGGGAAAGAGACTGAAGCCGAGATGCCATATCAAGACCAATATTATTGCTGATTTTTCGTTGGGTTTTTTCCAAGAATTTCTTGATAAATAACCGGAGCACCAGAGAAAAATTGTCTCACACGACACAGTGATCCAACTTTCTTAGCAGCTGACCTAGCAATGGATTAAATATAGTCTTTTCACTTCGTATCAGCCGAGAATATTAACTCGAGATTGCTGCCTAAATACACAAATACAGAAATACACACACACACACACATACACACACACACACACACACACACACACACACATATATATATATATATATATATATATATATATATATTTGCGATCGCAAAATCGTGAAACCCAGGGTCACAAACTCACATCAATCCAACCAAATATGTTAGCTCTATCTCTGATATTGAGTGCTTTCTAATAAGTACCGCGAATATAATATATAAATAATAATATATATAATATATTACATATATATATTTATATTTATTGATATTTATATTTATATACACACACTTTTCACACACACACACACACACACACACACACACACACACACACACATATATATATATATATAGTAATGCACCAGGTCACTGTATTCGATCCTCAAAAGTGTGGTTGGTTCTGCATAATGCCTTCACCACTATAATCTTGACCCTCATACGTCGGATACGACGGGAGAGTCCACCATATATATATATATATATATATATATATATATATATATTTGCTAAATATAAGAGACAATGAATGTCTATTATATCTGATCATGTGCCGTTTGAAACTCCGTATATTTGCTTTAATTTCGAGAGAACATAAAGATAAAAATTGTCTAACATTTGAGTGATTTTATTATGTTTTATTATGCTTTTCCTTGATCTAAGGTTTCGGCTCACATGAGCCATCTTCAGATTGGTTATGTGGACATTTAAACAAAGATATTCACCATCAAAGATGATATTGTTTTGACATAGAAGACTGCTATGCTATGCAGCGATAACCGTCGCGGAATAGATTGTAAATTCGTGATGCGGTTTAATGATGTCGTACCACGTGAGAGAACGAGATATTAACAACAGAACCATATGTCTAGATGCAATGTAATGTGTTGTGACTAGTTTTTTGTCTTTATTTTCTCAGGAAATAAAAGCTACTATACTAAGTTTAGAACGGCTCCAGATCAAACATAATAGACATTCGTTGTCTTTTATATTTTACAATATATCTTTGAATAATGATCTGCTGCTCCTATGCACTAAATAAATACACACACACACACACACACACACACACACACACACACACACACACACACACACACATATATATATATATATATATTTATGGGTTAATCACTGTTTCCCTCTTGATTCCGATATGTACTGTGAGTGACAAATTTTCCAAGCCTTCTTTCCTCATGGTGCACCCCAGAAATTTCAACTGTCTCTTTCTAATTCAAGTGACCGTTTGCTTTCTATTTCCCGTAAAACTTGCTAATTTAATGCATGCTCTATCCATGGTATTCCCAGCGTTATTTGGCACGACCAGCTTACTGCCATATCATGTTGAAACCTCGTTCCCGTGTGATTACCGAAGTTAATCAACCTCGGGACGAGTAAATACCTGGACGGGTGACCGCTTGGGAATACCAGATGCTGTAAGCTTCTATGTGCAGGTGGTGTAAAGGTTAATGGCTCAGGATTTTTAATCTGAGAACCGTGTTCCAATTCCACTTGGGTTCGTTATCCTCACTTGCAAATATTCTCTAGAAAGGTATAGATTCACTTCTTATCCCTCCAGCTATAAGTTAATTAATACGACTTGTATCATTAAATCATTATTATCTCAAAACAAAAATGTTTACAATCTAAAATAGTTTCTGGCTTTAAATAACCTACAAAGGGTTGATAAACCGTAGAAAACGAATCAATCAATCAATCAAATGCTGGTTAGCTACACAGACATGTCTTTTTCATTTATTTCCATTATGTGGAATATAAATGTATAGAAACTGTTGTGGCCACAAATGAGGGATCAGTTTATATATTGAATGTAATATAGAGTTAGTCCCCTTTTTATGTCCATATGATAATTTCTTGTTTTTTTTTATCAGCTTTTGATTAGGTATGAATCCACCTTTACTCCACCCAGCTGTGGGTTAATTAGGAACATTTGTATCGCTAAATCATTATTATCTACCCCCCCCCGGCCCAAATACAATCTGAACTTTGACTTTAAATACATAGTTTTCGTGTTTTCCATCATTCTATTTTTGGGGATATGACTTATAGTCTTTTTCCGAATATTAACTTATATAGTGTTTTTGAAGATGTTTTTTTTGTTTTATTTATTTTTTTTAAATAACGGAAAATTAAATTTTATGACTTATTTTTAAAATGAATGACTTTTTTTCGACACTGCTTAGTTCGGATTACTATACACAAATCGAAAAAGCCAATATTAAGTTTTCAGTTCCAGTAAAAAAAGTAGCGCAAGTCCCTCCACCCAGCGTATAAAGCCGTGAACGGTGTATATTACTCAAGATCAACAACGAAACGATAATAAATTCTAACACTTTTATGGAAAAGGGACGCAAACATTGACAAAAATATATCTGATGAAAACAAAATGTGGGTGTCTGATATCTACCAACTTCCTGGCAAGGGTTTTAAAATCTGTCCAATTTTAAAATATTCGTTTAAGGGACAAACAAATCTTAAAGTAATGGCTTTTCTCGACAACGAGGTTGCAGCCATCATTACTCAAGAGAGATAATTTTCCGCGTTTTATTTTGTCGATTGTTTTCAAGTAGATAAAATATAATTTAAAAAAAAAAACAAAACAAAAAAAAAACTTACCATTTCTATAACTATCCCACTCGGAAAATTCAAATCTCTTGTCCACAAAAGGAACGCCGGCAGCGGCGAACATCATGCGCAGAATTTCGGCACGGCCCCGGCCATTGAAGTAGTATAGAGTGTAGTTAGGCATGATTAGGTGTATATATTTTTTTTTTTTTACCCTTTTGCTTCTATCTTGGAAATGTCAAAGAACTGTCGAAGAGTTGTGTCTGCACAGAAAGAATCGAAAATCAGAGAATGTATAGTCAGATCTGACTCAGAGAATGTCGTCTGGAACAATAGAAAGATTACGTCGCCAGGTTCAAGGACGACCGTGCAATATTCCTCAGTTGATTGGTATCTTGTAATAGCGACCTTCTTTTTTTTTTTTTTTTGACTTTTCAAGAGAATGGTTTTCAATGACGATGAGTGGTTAGCAAGTTGTTTTTGTCGGTCAGGCCTATTGTGAAGAATTGTGGTTCTTTTGTTTTTCCCACACGATAATCGCTTGAAACAACCACAGAATCGTTGTTATGGATCTGTGTTGGAGTATATGAGCAAAGAATTAAACCTTTCCTAATATCAAAAAGCATTTTCAAGATTATTATTATTTCAAAATCCCAATTAAATGTGCATATATCATAAAATATATATTTCAAACATTGATGGAGATTTACAATAGTCACTCTGACCAGAAAGAGCCATCAGGAAATTGTGGAGAGCTATGATCCCCAACAGACACCGCGCATAGAACATGTAATAGATGACTGCACAGGAATTGGGAGTAAAATTACAAATATTGCTAAGTGTTACGAAGAAAAGGAAGTTGTGGAGAATGATAATTTCTGACGGTCTAAAGGGACACGGCACAAAGAAACAAACCTTACAACATAGATTGAACCAGCATTCTCTTATCCTGCAAAATTAAGGTGTGCTTTAACCACTCGGTCACGGAGACCTGCATAACTAATCAACGCTTCTTTAACGCTGTTATGCAATTCAGATATCACCTTAGGTTTTCCGATTATATATCTGTTATTTTTTTTATTGTCATATTCACGATGTTTCGGCCGCTGTACGCTCCGGCCTTCTTCAGGATCTGTCTATATTTCTGAAATTAAAATTTTAAATATTTACACTATTTACATTGTTCGGACTGTTGTCCTCATCTTTATTGTCATATTCACGACATTTCGGCCGTTGTACGCTCCGGCCTTCTTCAGGATCTGTCTATATATTCTGAAATTAAAATTTTAAATATTTACACTATTTACATTGTTCGGACTGTTGTTCACATCTTTATTTCCATATTCACGACGTTTCGGCCGTTGTACGCTCCGGCCTTCTTCAAGATCTGTCTATATTTCTGAAATTAAAATTTTAAATATTTACACTGTTTACATTGTTCGGACTGTTGTTCACATCTTTATTTCCATATTCACGACGTTTCGGCCGTTGTACGCTCCGGCCTTCTTCAAGATCTGTCTATATTTCTGAAATTAAAATTTTAAATATTTACACTATTTACATTGTTCGGACTGTTGTCCTCATCTTTATTGTCATATTCACGACATTTCGGCCGTTGTACGCTCCGGCCTTCTTCAGGATCTGTCTATATATTCTGAAATTAAAATTTTAAATATTTACACTATTTACATTGTTCGGACTGTTGTTCACATCTTTATTGTCATATTCACGACATTTCGGCCGTTGTACGCTCCGGCCTTCTTCAGGATCTGTCTATATTTCTGAAATTAAAATTTTAAATATTTACACTATTTACATTGTTCGGACTGTTGTTCACATCTTTATTTCCATATTCACGACGTTTCGGCCGTTGTACGCTCCGGCCTTCTTCAAGATCTGTCTATATTTCTGAAATTAAAATTTTAAATATTTACACTATTTACATTGTTCGGACTGTTGTCCTCATCTTTATTGTCATATTCACGACGTTTCGGCCGTTGTACGCTCCGGCCTTCTTCAGGATCTGTCTATATTTCTGAAATTAAAATTTTAAATATTTACACTATTTACATTGTTCGGACTGTTGTTCACATCTTTATTTCCATATTCACGACGTTTCGGCCGTTGTACGCTCCGGCCTTCTTCTGGATCTGTCTATATTTCTGAAATTAAAATTTTAAATATTTACACTATTTACATTGTTCGGACTGCTGTCCTCATCTTTATTGTCATATTCACGACGTTTCGGCCGTTGTATGCTCCGGCCTTCTTCAGGATCTGTCTATATATTCTGAAATTAAAATTTTAAATATTTACACTATTTACATTGTTCGGACTGTTGTCCTCATCTTTATTGTCATATTCACGACATTTCGGCCGTTGTACGCTCCGGCCTTCTTCAGGATCTGTTTATATATTCTGAAATTAAAATTTTAAATATTTACACTATTTACATTGTTCGGACTGTTGTCCTCATCTTTATTGTCATATTCACGACGTTTCGGCCGTTGTACGCTCCGGTCTTCTTCAGGATCTCTATATTTCTGAAATTAAAATTTTAAATATTTACACTATTTACGTTGTTCCGACTCTTCATCTTTATTGGCATATTCACGTCGTTTCAGCCGTTGTACGCACCGGCGTTCTTCATGAACTGTTTATATTTCTGAATGAAGTATTGTCACTCTTTAAAATATTTACATTGTTCTGACTATTTTCTCCGAGTTTATTGTCATATTAACGACGTTTCAGTCGTTGTACGCACCAGCCTTCTTTAGGATCTTTCTATATTTCTGAGATGAGTTATTGTAACCGTTTACATTGTTCGGACTGTTCCCTTCATCTTTATTTTCATATTCACGACCTTTTGTCCGTGTGTACGCACCCCCAGGACGCACTGCCCAGCAGATAAAAGCGTTGGTTAAAGTCATCCAGTAACTTGACCCAAAGAGTTAAATGTTTAATACCTGGCTGCAACAGAGACTAAAAAAAAAAAATGAGAGATGAGTTATTAAAAGAAATTAACTGAAAATGAGATATCCAGAAAAGGCATGTCAGGTGGAACTAGAACAATCTACCCTCATTGGGCTAAATAAAGGACTCGGTTTGAAATTCCATCATATATCACCTGAAGAAGGTCGGAGCGTACAACGGCCAAAACGTCGTGAATATGAATATAAAGATGAGGACAACAGCCCGAACAGTGTAAATAGTGTAAATAGGTAAAAAATCTCATCCCAGAAATACAGACAGATCCTGAAGAAAGTCGGAGCGTAAAACAGTAGAAACTTCGTGAACATTATAATAAAGATGAGGACAACAGTATGGACAGTGTAAATAGTTATTGTTTTTGTATCCGAAACGTAAACACCGTACCCCATGGATTTTAATTCGATGTTTATATTTCTATACATGTTATATTAGTGGATACACGAATTTCTGCGGATATAACATTTTTTAAACGGTGAAATTAATGTCCATCGGCTTAGATATCAGAGAGTCTTATTCAAGAAAATATATCCCTTTGTTAAGAAAAATAATTTTCAATGGCGACGATCATTGATTACACTGTTTAAAGACTGGTTGGCAACCAAGGCGATAGGGAACACTTTCCTGCTATTTTACCCATAGTTAGAGGGAGGAGATAGATTCATAAATTTCCCAAGAATAATAACAACTAAGGATGGAATGAACTCGACTGGAATTCGAAGTCTACTCCCCGATACATCATTCCGAGCCAGGAAACATTAATTAGTTTACCTTGGCTTATATATATATATATATATATATATATGTGTGTGTGTGTGTGTGTGTGTGTAAAAATTTCTCAGAAATTATCTGTAGAGAAAGACAATATATATATATATATATATATATATATATATATATATATATATATATATATATATATAAAAGAAAGAGCAGTAAGATATATAATCCGGTGTTCTTCTAGATATTTTTATTCTTACAAAATAGTGCTTAATGTAAATTTACAGATCATTAACCATATGTTAAATCAATTAATTTATAATATATATATATATATATGCTAGAGTTTTCCGTCGTATTCGATGTATGATGGTCAAGCAGCTCAGTCCCTAGGAACCGACATCCCAGACACTAGCAGAAATGATTTGATTATAGAGGGTTTGAAGGTTCCCAAACAACCCCCCGCAGGTTTTGAATTCAGAGTTGTCCTTCTCCTAGACCAGTTGCCATCCAAGGCTATAGAACCCAGTCTGTACTGCTATTTTACCCATAACTGGACGGAGAAGAGGAGGATTCATATCTTTAAACTCCATCAGAGATTAAGAGAAAACATACACACAAAAAAAAAACACACACACACACAGAAAACACTAGCATTTTCAGTTATGTTTGGGTCAGTCACGCGTATTAAAACCGTGGATAATTCTATGTGTATGTAGGTTTGCGAAGATTCTTGTCTAAGTGTCAACGGATGGTAGTATGTAATTGTAACTGTGTCT